>BGPT01003574.1:574-33188 GCA_003297045.1 Symbiodinium sp. clade C Y103 | reverse complement strand
CGGTTGCCGGCCGGTTGCCGGCCGGTTGCCGGCCGGTGGCCGGCCGTTGGCCGGTCGGTTGCCGGCCGTTTGCCGGCCGCTGGCCGGCTCGTTGGCCGGCTCGTTGGCCGGTTGCCGGCCGTTTGCCGGCCGCTGGCCGGCTCGTTGGCCGGCTCGTTGGCCGGTTGCCGGCCGGTTGCCGGCCGGTGCCGGCCGGTTGCCGGCCGGTGCCGGCCGGTTGGACTTGCCGGGGCCGGCCGCAATCTACGCAAAATTCGGAAAACTTCGGCTCCGAAGACTGGACGTATATGGGAAGTAAGAAACCGAATAGCTTGTTCCTATGGCGAGTGGCCCGCGTCAGTTGTCGCGGTTGCCGGCCGGTTGCCGGCCGGTGCCGGCCGGTTGCCGGCCGGTGCCGGCCGGTTGGCCTTGCCGGGGCCGGCCGGTGCCGGCCGGTGCCGGCCGGTGCCGGCCGGCTGCCGGCAAACAAAAAATGTATATTATGGTCAAAACCTATATTGATCCAGAGCCAATATAGACATATTCCATCATATTCCTCAAATTTCCTTCCGGGGGGTGGCAATTGTGCCATGAATCGAGCATTTGCCAAGATGTTTCTTGGTATAATCATGTATAATCAATCCATGGGTCCCAGAATAAGTTTAAGGTATTTGGCTCAGATTTCCTGTAGATTTTCACTTGTAACACGTGAAGTGTGAACGCCTACCCAAACTGTAAATTTGTTCCAGTTTGCCATGGAAGTCATGGCCCATTTGCTATTTATCGATGTACCTATGATTTCGTGATTTTCCATAGCAAACTGCTTGTCACCAAGGCCCGATTGGTCACGGATTGGAGGAGCGAGTAGCGAGGCGCAATACATTTGCTTCGACATGCTGTGTGTGGGTCCCAAAGGTCCGGAATGGCCGGGTTGGAGGAGATGACTAAACGGGCCAAACATTGACATGGGTCTGAAAATGAGGTATATCGTCCAGATGACCATCTACAAAAGGAACAAAAATATGATTAACTAGTAGAAAGTAGTGGATTTAGGGGTACCCCATTTTTAGACAAAGCGACATGCTTGCAGGGTATGTAAGGTCAACTATGGTAGTTGGAAGCAGTCACAAATGGGTGCTCCCATGTCCTGGAAGGGTTGTGGTGGCGGGGTCAGAGGAGTTTGGATCCGTTGGAACTGGCATATGTACTCACTTCTACCAACATGTAGCATATGACAGCACCTGGGCATTCATGGCTTCAAATTACAGATCCCCTGCCGGGATTGACCATGATTTGCATATTGAACCCTCCAGTTTGCTAGCGTCCATGATTTTTGAATGCATTTTCACCATGTTGCAACCTTTCGCACGACCTTCGTCACGACCATAGCACCATTGTACTGAGGCAAGCGGGAAGCAGATCGGTGCGGGATCAAAGTGAAGTGGCTGTAGCTCTCAGGGTCTCCAAATGTCGGGCTTGTACCTTCCGGCCGCTTGCCAACACTTGTTCAGCTGTATTCCAAGTTATATCGGCAGTCGAATCACATTTGGGAAAAACCAACATTCACGTCTCTGCTGGTTGGTGGATTAATTCTGGTCTACCTTCAACAGGAGAATTTCCAGGGATCATCCCCGTATGGGTAGCATCATTCAACAATCCTGGGGTGAAGAATTTTCCAGTCGACGGCTGGGATCTGAACAAACATCCATGCATCGGTTACATAATGAACTGGTGGATTTTCTCGGTGATTTTCGCTGTCTACCTGGTCGACTTGAATGAGGCTACTCCTATTTTTCATTGGGTTGGTGAAACCGTCTAACATGGCAATTGCAAAATTCCATGGAACATGATTTTCCATGATTTTCCTACGAATAAGAAAGTGGGCACTGCCCGTTGCTAGGTTTCGTTTCCAGAGGGTAAATGGTGTTGTCTGAAAAGGGGGTACACCAAAGATCCATGGTATATCATGTTCTCCTTCAACTTGACGTAAGTTTGGGTGCTGTATATCCCATTTCTGGGCACATCCATATCCTGATTGATTGGTGCTTTAACCCTATATTCTCCATATTGACGTGACAATCCCATGACAATCTCGCTAATATACATTGACAGCCATCAGTGTTGCAGGTAAATCACGGGAATTCTCCCATTTTTGGAGAGACTCAAATCTTGTGTTGTTGGTTATACACCCACCAAATTGGTTCCCACTGTATCATCTCCTTATATCCGTGTGAAATGGGTGAAATGGTTGGTGTTAACGAGTTACCCGTATGTTCGTTGGTTAAATCCGTCATGGATAGCCCTTAGTGTCAACCTCGGATTAATAAACACTCCGTTTTCTTATAATTTGCTAATGGGGGCTTGCCCCTAAAAGGTGCTCGAAATCACTAAAAGTGGTACCATCTCCTACTAAGACACGCCTTCAATGTGGTACCCCCAGTCACGTTTATTGATGTGGAACCCCACCCAACTGTCCATCAACCCAGTCGTTCTCCAATTCAGTTTGCTAAGAACAATCAACTAGAAATCCCCAGCTTTGTTGCTTACACCCCCCAACCCAATTCTTGTAGCTATAACCCCGCAGAAACCTCACGTTTAGGGCATGACATCGTAGATGACCCGAGGCCACCTGCACAAGAATTGCTCTCCAATGCCTGGTCAGGGGCTCCAGCCGTCGCTGCTGTTGCCGGTGTTTTTTTTGTTTTTTGGAAGGTATAGAAACATCCAAAGGCAAATAGAAAAGTAGGACACTTGGAACATATCTGAAAATATCTGAACATATTTGAAGAATATCATCTAGACCATCCTGGAAACACTTCAAAGGGCATCTTTTTGGGGGTTGCAGATTGCTATAATGCCATCGCCCAAATATGTCCTCATATTAAATACCCCAGAGTATGGGTCCCCAAAATGACCAGATTCAAAAATCAAGCAGGGTTTCTAGGCAGTACTTAAAATGAGGGGGAAGGGATCAGTAGGAACAATGAGGTGATCTTTTTTTTGTCGCAATATCAAATAGATCCAAGAATAATGTGGCGTATTATGATTCTTTCGAAGAATTCCCAAGGACAGAGTTGTAGCCCATAGTTACCAACAACAACAACAACAACAACAGCAGCAGCAGCAACAACAACAACAAGAAGAAGAAGAAGAAGAACGGAGGTATGACGGGACTCTTCCCTTGTGGCCCCGACTCAGCTGATGCTTTCGGGACGTTGGTGCCAAAAATATCCAAACATGACCTGCATTCAGCTGCAGAACATAGGCAAGACTTGTTCAGAATGAATCATATCAATGAATCATATCTATCCAAGGAAAGAGCTTCCCAGCAGTGTTTCACATCATGAGGCCCTACCACAGTCAACCCACACATCACCGCGGTCTTGCCTTGCCATGGTGTTTCTTTGTGCCGCGAAAGGGCGGTAAAACGGTTCCGCCCTCCACTGGCAAAGTACTGGTGGTTTCAACGCGGCAACATGCACCGGTGTCAATGTTTCATGCTCTTGCTGGCTACAGGCAGGGGGAGTCTGTGGCAGGAGCTGCTACTTGTACCATCTTGTACCATTGAACATGTGTTGGCTAAATGCCAAGGCCAGGCGTTGGAGAGATTTCTTCCAGTGCAATACCTTTCAGATCCAGGCCTAAGATGTAATTGTACATATGTATATAATATATCACAATATCGTCGCTGTATCCTCCGCTAATCAACATGGCTAGCTGGAACATCTCCGAACTAAATGGAAGTTTGTAGCATTTTATAGCTGGGAGCATCGTCGAACGAAATGGGGGATTTTTGAGCAAGTCATGGAGACGCAGAAGTGGCTTGTGTTCCCCCATTGCTGGGCCCGGAAATTGAACAACGATCCTACGGAAGTGGCCGAAATGGTTTGTTTTTTTTTTTTCCAGCAAAAGTGTTCCATTTAAGAACAAACAAGGGATTCCGAGCATCGAAAGTAGGCCTGAAAGACTTCCAGGCTCATTTTTGTTTCTCTTCCAGAGGTGGCCTGGGGTTCTCCCAGAACTGACCAGGCACCCTCGTGTTGATGCTGAAGCAAACAGAGGTGATGCCGCCGAGTGACTTGCAGCGAAACTGATCCAGAACCCCTCCCTAGGCCCCAAAGATCAACATCAAAAATCAACACTGGGCATTTTGGTGATGGGTTTCAATCAAGATTTTAGGCTTCTTTTATGTCCGTTTGGGGTGGAGTTGGAGTTGCTCCGCCAGAACTCGCCCAAGTAACGAATCTCACGGAGGTACCAAAATTTGCCTCATGGCCACATAGCTATTGCAGTTGCATATCAGTATATACTTTTATCATATACATCTATGTACATGAATACATCATTAGTTCATATTATGTACATATTCATAGCATACATTAGTATACATAATATGCGGATATGTCTATTTACATCCATGTACATCTCATATACATATACTTTTATAGATCAAACATGACCATGGTGGTCTCATTAAGGGACCTCATCCCAGGTTTGGACGATCTCACTGAACAGCTTCAAATGTTCACCTCAAGGGTGGATGACGGTTGCCTGGCGGGTGTATGGCATGTTTCATAGTCATAGATGTTATAGTGGTGTATATATATATACATAATATAATATATATATATATATATGTATATATGTAGAATAATACATGTTTATATGGTATCATGAAGATCTTTTGTATGACACATATGCAAATATACCAAGCATATATACATAAATACGTGTATACGTGTATTATATCTGCAATTAAAGTATACAATGATACATGTAGTATGCAATATACCGTGTATATATATATAGTTGCATATGATATATATATATATATTAATATGTATATGTATGTATGTATATATATATATATATCAATATTCATATACCATGCATGTAATAAATATGATGTATACAGAATGCAGAATATATATACTGGGACACATTGCTAAATAAGTACATGAAATGAACAAATGCATCTGTGCATAATTCGTGTTTACACTTATATGAATGACTTCTTCCTTGGATAGATCAACATTAGGCTCAAACATCATGGGTAACATGCCATCCACCGATGTCAACGTATGGATCTTTTGAGCTATAACCCTCTGGGAAGGTGATGATAGACTGGTGGATTTTCTGGTACCCAACTTTTGGACAGAACCATATTCTATGGGCTTGTTTGAAAGATTGGGTATACCGCGGTATACCCCAATTCCAATCGAGTATCATCACTTTCCCTGTTAACATTGCAAAATGGCGATACATGTGGTATCTCCTATTTTCAGACAAAGACAGCTGCGTTGACTTGTGACTTGATTAACTAGGGTTTATGGGGGATATAACCATAGTATTCATGTGGTTAAACAACCGACTTGCTATTGGGGGGCCTCACCTTGTAGGGTTTTGCCATGCATGTCTTAGATGTGGATCTGCTATTTCAAACATTGCCAATGGTATATCCCAATGAGGGTGGCAATGAACCAATTACCATGTTATGTTCGCCCAACGGTGCTTCATGTGTGGGTGCCGTACATACATCAAAATTGAAAGTCAATTTGGTGCTTGGTTGCCGAAAATTCATATGGTATACAATGATTCACCACGCAGGGTGCCACACAATAAATCAGGTTGAATTACAACACCTTCACGTAACGTGACCATACTGCAAATGATGATTTCTAAGAGGACCCCCCCGCAAGAAACATTAGTTTAACTGGGTTAATGACTGATTAGTGCAGCCCCCCCCCAAAGTGACTGCATTTGCTAGTAAATTTGACCGTCGCCCCAATTAAACCACGCACAGGTCTATCAATCCGGGGTTGATATTGTGAAGGGGTGCAATAAGGGGTCCCTACAAGTTATAACGGAGCAAGAAGCCTACCAGTCATTGAGAATACACTGGGTAAACCGGGTAACGCATTGACCTATAGTTCGGGTAAACTAAAAACTATAGTATAGGGAAATCACAATGAACTCACTGTAAATGACGCGCTTAGTAAAGGGACTCACCCCAAAGTCACAGTCACTTTATTTCTTGGACAATAATACCCTAGCTTGTAGGGCCTAGGGTAGTTTCCTACATAGATGTGAACTTCTCGGGTCCAATGAGATCATCGAAAAAAGTCAAAAGGATTTCCCTCATCTATGGTGATGATTTTGGGGCCAACTTCGGGTACCTTTTTCACCATTGGTTTCCCCAAAAAGGGCACGTCCAAGATTTTTTTGGGGGTCTCCAGCACCTGGGACGCAAATGATTGGTATAGCTCTCAAAACGAGAACTTGGAGAATGTAGGTCGGTCTGAAGTTTGATTTTGGGTTTCTTCAAACAGATTAGACATATTCAAATATCAGATTGTTGAATATATTACAATATTATATCCCATGATATTCCCATTAATTAGTTAATAACCATCAAATAACCATGCCACAATCGACCCCCAGAGAATCGACCCCCAGAGATTTCCTCCTGGAAGCCCTTCACGGCCCCAAGGTGATACCACGCCGGCGCCGCCCAACGAGGCGCCACGGATTGATGTGAAGAACTGCCCAAATAGTGGGATCTGGAGGTATTGACCCATACGGATATTGTGTGTGTATATATATATATATTATGAATATATATCATATTACATATTATATGTATATATTATACATGTATATGTAATATCTATGTATACATATTTTGATATTAAATGTAAATGACTGTATATAAAACTGGGTTCAAACTCAGGGTTTACTCTACAGCCAAGAATATGTGACACACTGGGCTGAACCATGACAAATAAATCCAACGAGAACTCGAAAATAAGAAAACCCGGAGAAGATCAAGAAACACGTTCCAACCGCTGGTACTCGTAAGACCTTTGAGAAGGATTGGGTTTATGCTGCCCCAAAATGGATGTTGTGGTAGCCCAATCTGGTGGCCGAAATCGTGCCTCCTTTCTCTGAGCCAGACCTTTCTTTCAATCGTGATACAACACACTGTACATCATCGTGTATGTGCAGCAGAGTCAGAAGAAGGATGGTTTTCGTTGGCAATCCATTGACCTTTCTGGTCATATTGTGCACATGCCAAGCAACTAACAGAAACACAAAACATCAGCAACAACTCAGACATACATACAACTCGGACTTACATGCATGGACAAATGCAGAGTGCGACAGAGATAAACTCAGAATTGGTTTAGGGGAAAATTGGCAGGAAGAAACACATAATTAGGTGGTAAATGGATGATTTCCTGAAGTTCCTGTACAAATTCCATGACTTTTTCCCTCAGCCAACCCATTGAGATCGCAGCAGCAAATCCACGCCTCAGGCACCAGAAAGGAAACCATCCCAAGTGGAACCTGCAGATCAAGAGGTGGTTGAAGTGACAACAACACCACCAGAATCACCCGAGACTTGGCCTGCTGATTTTCTATGATGTGTTTGATACATTTTCCATTGGTCAGCGCATATAATTGATGAAATTTGCTGGATTTGAGGTTTTGTTTGTGCCACATTCTTTCCATCCCATCCCATGGTTTACAATTTTCGTTGCAAAGATTACCAGAAATTGGGGTCAATCCTCCCATATTTCAACAAAACCATATCCGAAGTATTCTTGAAATGAGAATCCCATGAGAATTCCATGAGAATTCCATGAAACTTGCCATTTTGGGGTGCCCCTGGATCCCCTCTGGAAAATCTCAAGGAGCCAGGCCCAGAAGCGTTTCCGTCCACCGCGGAGCCGTTGACCGTGCGGCTGCACCGCCATGCTGGGTTGTACCGAGACAAGAGTCGCGCCCCGGAGTTGAAGAATGTGCTCCTGCTGACTGCGGCCAACTCTGGGTATCTGGAAATGCTGACCAACTGGGAATCTATGGTTGAAGTTAGAGGTTTTCTTATTAAATTTCGGTCCGAACTCATCATTTTTTATTTTTTGAGCACATAGCGTAATCATCATTTTCCCTACTAAGATGCCAATCGTGCGGTGGACATTGTATGTCCCTTGTTCAGACGCTAGGAATGCATTGCGCAGAGATTGGGCCTGGACTGGATGGTGATCGCCATCGATAGCGAGCTCCAGCAGCATTTAGGCGAACGCAGCTTTTCAGCCACGGGGAAGGAATGGCAGAAGGCCGAGGGCTTCTTCTCCAAGGGCGGCTTCCAGTTGATTGCGTGCAACAAGATTCGCTCCGTGGCAGAGGTGCGAATCGAAATAGAGACAAAGCGCCAAAGCGCATCCATTTTTTTTGGGACGGAAGGAGGGCTGCGGCCGTGCCATTGGGGAATCTAAGATTGCAAGGAAAGTCAGCAGTTTGTTTCTAGTTTTATAATGTTTTGTATCCATTGGCAGGCGATTTGTCAACTTTTGGCCTTCAGGTCTTGAGGAGCACCAATCTGGACATCGTGTTCTCAGACGGTGATAACGTCTTCAAGAGCGATCCGTTTTTGCCAACTCTGACGCTGGGGAGCATGATCCGCTCAGGGAAGTATGAGTACATCTATGGTCGCAAGATAGAGCCCGGAAACCAAAAGATTCAGAATTTTAAGCCCGAAATCTGGCATCAAGAACCCAACAAAGGGAACACTGGTTTCTACTACATTGCTGGTGGACGGAAGCAGACCATTGTGCAAAAGGTCTTCGACAAAGGTGTCGCATGGTGCGACAGCCGTCCCCATATGGATGACCAGGAGAATTTCTGGGATGCTTTGTTCGATTCGCGGCGGAAGAAGAGGTCGGCCAAAGACTACGTCGCTTGCTTCCGGCACTGTGACAACAACGAGACCTGCAGTGGAATAGAGGAATCCCAGGTGGGATTGGCTCAACAATTAGCCAAGAACTCGGTTTGATCGTTTAAGTTTAGATCAAACATGACCATAGCCAGGTTTTTTTGGTGCAAACAAATGGTACCCCAAAAGTGTTTCATCTTTTTCGATCATTTTGGGCCAGGTCTTCAACTATTGCGACATGAGTCCATGGGAATACATCCTGGGATGTTTCACGCCGGCGTCTGCCTTAGAAGAGCCTCGGATGGTCGCGTACCACGCCACCCATGTGGTGGGCTGGGAGTCCAAGAGGAAGAAACTGCAACAGGTGAAGCTTTGGGCCTACTGCAACGAGACAGAGATCAGCGGAGCCACAGCATAGCGAGCCACGGCAGGAAACGACACATCGCGGTGCCAGGAGGTGTGTCCCCTGGTGAGGAGTTCGTTCCAGTGTCGCGGAAAAGATTGGGCAAGGGATGGCAGATGGATTTGGAGACTATTTTTGGTACCATCCAGTTGTGGATGTTTGAAGGTTTTGAGGACTTGTAGCCAAATTTGAAGGAGCCCTATCATCAAGCACAGGGTAATATTAGCGCTAGTGGTAAAACTTTTGAGGTCCGGGACTGGTAAGCGGAAAGAGGTGAATGTCAGCTGGTTCAGATGTGAGGAAATCACCTTCGGAACAATCAAACTTCGGCTCTAAGGGATTGTAAGGGTTTGAAAAAAAACATCATGTTTGTCTTGTTTGGTTGCAATGGGCGTATTTTCATCATCGAGGACTTCGATCAAGTCAGACCTTGTGAGAATGACGTGGAGGTTGGGTCAAGATTGAGTACCCCCAAGGTTTGAATGATGAGACCCATCATTTTGGCCCATGGATTTTGAAGCTGCAATTTGAGTGATCCCAGTATACAAGTTTCTGGGTGCCGAGGTTCCGCCGCTTTGGGCTAGGTGGCTTGGGGTTGGGTGATGGAAGGGGCCCAATCACAATCTGCAGTCAAAGTTTCAATCCATTTCGTTTATTTTGAATCAGCAAAACGTAGACTCGTGGCCTTGTCCCCATGCCGATGTTCTTGTTAGGCCCTTCAACGTTGATGATGTCAAGGTGATACCTTGGTCACTTTGGTTGGTGAATTGGCTCATTTTGAGTCCAAAATGGAAGGACTATAGTTATATATATAATATGTATATATAATATATATGCAGTATACACATAATATATATATATATATCTTTACATATCAAGACTACTCAACAAAAGTATACCAAAGTTTGCCTTCTTGAGGGCCATGTGACCCAAATGTGAATGGCAAGAAACGAGACTCCCGGGCCAGGTTCGAGCAGTTCTGATATCCAAAAGTTGGGTCGTGGTTTGCTGCAGGCCCTGGAGGGGATTGGATCCATGGTGGTCTTGCGAGATGCAAAGATCATCCCGTTCATTTGGATTCATTCCATGTTGAACTGGTTGGTACTTGGACCCTTTTCGCCATATTTTCCATTCCTGTTGAGTACAGCCATTTTTTTTCCTGCCATTTCACCCTCCGGCGACAAGATGCAAAGAAGAGCTTGCCAGGTGAAGCCCATATCAAGAACGCTATAGCAGTAGGTAGAATCAGATACAACCATGAGGGACTCAGCCACTGAAGAATGGGAATAGGAACGCCCAACGATTGCTGTAGGAGATCAACCAAAAATGGAGACGAGAAGCATACATATCCAAAACACGTTTGAAATGCAGATTATGCTCACGCAAAGGAACACAGACCCTGAGAATACGGAGCACATCTTTTAGTAGACACCAATCTTCTAGCCCCCAACTCATGGCAGGTTCGATATGAATTGGGGGATGCTATACCCAACAAAAATCTAAAGAGAGGGTAGCTGCAAGATTTTTTTCTTTCCGCGCCAAATGGTGATTTCTAACCATGTATATCCACCCCCTGCAGGTGAAAGAGCGCAGCAGCTTTGAACGCTTCGTGGTTGGGGCCTCGATTATTTTTTTGCCATGGGAAATCCCACCCCTTTTAGGTTCATGGCTTTATGGCATTATACTACGCAATATCTTGGGGATTATCATACTCCATGAACTGGGAATCCTGTTCTCAACCAGGCAGTATACAGGGATTACAGAGGGTTTTGAACACTGCTTGTTTGACGCCCGTTGATTTGATAAAACATAGGGGCTACACTACCTGATATTTGTGGGCGATTATCATCCATTGTCTGAGAATCCAGTTCTCAAACAACGAGAACAAAGGGCCAAGGATGACGTTGCGGGTTTTGAACAAAAACAGGTTTGGATCACCGGAGCTCACTTTTTATTTCGTTCTCTTTTTTTCCAGATCCACATTTCAGGACCGGATTTCGATTTCACAGCTGAATTTGCTGTTCTCAGCATGTTTTCGCGAAAATTCTGGATCAACAGATTTAATATAGATATAATATAACTAGAATATAACTATGATATGTATATATGGTATATATAAAGATGGTTCCTTTTCTTGTTGCGATTTGTATAGAGTTTCTTATGATGTAAGCTTGGGCCTGTGGGTCTTGTTGATGCCGTTCCCACTTTTGGTGGGTCATTCTCATTCTTGTTGGCCGTATCATGCCGTATCCTTGTTCTTTTTTCATGAGCTCATTTAGTGGCGATCTCCAACATTCTAATGGCTAAGAAACCGCATTATGTCCTCATTTCAATGGGTTCATACTCTTCATAGTCTATCAACATGTGCTGCCTTCACTTCGAGGCCAGGTTTTTCCAGGTGTCCTCTTAACTTTTTCAATGAGGCACGCCTGGTGGCGACGCAGATGGATGCGGGCCAGCTGAAGCGGATCAATGAGGCTACACAAATAGGACATATCGATATGGTTGGTAGATTGAGGTTGGTTGATGCTTGATTGGCAATCATGGGAATGCCGTTCTGAACCAAGCAGTAACGATGACGGGGATGACTCTGCCGGTTTTGAACATGGCCTTTTCGACGACCCTGCCCCTAAACCCCAACTTCCAAGCGTCCGAACCAGAACCCAACTCCAACTCCCACTGCGAGCTCTTAAGCCCAACCGCCTCCACCTCCTGGAGGCCTTCCGAACCTTCGATCTGGACAAAGATGGCAGTCTCTCGCGCGACGAGCTGGTGCGAGGCACGTCCGTTGGTAGATTCATTGGATTTCACTGGTCATATTTGTAAGTCACTTTCTAGGACCCTAAAGCCGCCAATTTCTGGAAAGAGACATAGTGACTGCTCATTTTCATAGGAGCTAAAACAGAAGCCTCCATTTTTTTCATGAAACATTTGAGGCATCGGGCACTCAAACTGGGCGTTGGAGCTCTAGAGGTTAGTTTGAGATGTAGAGCTGTTTGTGGGGTAAATCTTGGTGAATTATAGGTTGCTGGGTGTATTTTGCTTCCATTGTTTGGTGTGTGTCGATGAATTGCATATACCAACCAGAGCATCAAACTAAACAAATCATGTTGCAGGGCATCTCTGAAAGCTTGGCCGAATGGCAGTTTTTCTTCAGTTTTTTTTTGCTAAAACCCAATTATCGCTCGTTAAATTCCCGTTTTGGATGGTTAAACCTGAGAATTATCCACATTTTGCACAACTTCGAATCGGATTTTTAGACTCTGGGCAAATAGTTAAACAATGTTAGTCACTTAAATATCACATTTCTCTATGAAGAACTGCATCCTCCCAGATATTTAGGCCCCTTTTTCCCAGACTTGGCGCTGGCGCGGCAGGTTTGACGACCTTGGGGGCTTCGGCGGAAGAAGCGCAGCAGGTCATGGAGGAGTTGGACGTGGGGCGCACGGGACGCATAAGCTACACTGAATTCTTGGCGGGCGCCCGGGAGCACAGGGCATGGAGGACGGAGCTGGGAGGGGGGGTGCCAGGGATTGTTGCCACCAAATAATATCATGATGATGAGGAAAAGTTGGATGATGATGATGATGATGACGACGACGACGACGACGACGATGATGATGATGACGATGATGATGACGATGATGATGACGATGATGATGACGAGGAGGAGGAGGAGGAGGAGGAGGAGGAGGAGGAGGAGGAGGACAACGACAATGATATGCTTCCTGTTTGTGTCATTATCATTGCTAGGATAATTCTTGATATCATTATTTTTAACATTTTTAACAGAAGGGATGACAGAGGGTTTGAACACAGCGCAGTCGGTACAGCATTTCGAATGAGGCAGAAGCTCTTTATCCTTGGAGTGTTTTTCCTCCATCTTTTTGGTACATATGCATAATGTACATTAGTGTACCTGTTTTTAGGGAGTATGGCAACCAAGGAGGGGAACACCAGATTCACTAACCTATACAAGTAGAAATTCATAATGTGTATAGAAAGTCATGCCGGATTTTCGCTCCAGGTATCCCAAATGGGCGAGGTGATGATTCTATACCCATGACATCTTTTGACCACAGCAGATGGAGACAAGTTGAAGTTGGTAAGCCCCCAAACCTGTAGGATTGACGACCAAATTCAGAGATTTCTCCGGCGATCTTTGTGGGTCCAACATTTTGATCTGTGGCCACAGATCAAAAAGTGAGTTTGGGATGTACAGCAAAAGATGTCCATTGACTTAATTTGTTTCATCAGCTCGGAATTGATTTGTTTGTATTTCAAACTTGGTCACTGAGTTGAGATCTTGAATATCTGTCAAATTCTTCAAACATATTTTGAGATTAGATTCAGGATGATTCAGATCTGTTGCTCTCGCTGCTTCTTTTTTGAAGCTGGGCTGCGCCTATGGGCCACTCCACTCGTCTCGTCAGAACGAGGTCACAGATCTCAGGCAGAGAAGTCCCATGGAACGAGACAAACTGTTGAAGTTGGCCTGGCAGCAGCTGGGGATCTCAGCAAAGGTTACCTTGTCCCAGATGATGGGGACTGTACCTTGGGTAAAGTTACGGAGCAATGGATGGCAGTGATTTTTTAAACATTTCAATGGGATTATCGATTTTCATGGGATATTTTTTTATGGGATGATTATGAGATGATGGGTTTGTTGTGAAAAAGAGGGACACTTCAGCAACAAACATGGGAATACTATGGGATGTCATGGGATATGGCATAAACCACAAATGAGGCCAGTTTGTCCTTAAACAAAGGGTTCTGACCCAATTTATGGCCATTAAATGATGAATGGGGTACCCGAGTTTCAGACAAAACCAGATTAGGTCAGGAAGGGATGTTTGGACCTTCAACTGTCCCTGGGTCCAACAATGGTGGTGAAATCTTCCGCGACTGAACATAGACCATTAGAGGATTCCCCGTGTTAATTGGAACCATCTAAAAAGTTCCAACAAAATGAAGCATGTAGGGTCCGAAAAATGGACTATACCATTCATCTTATTACATCTTAGAACCATACCACGAAAATTCATGGCGATAACTGGCGACCCTGCAAGGTTTGCCCCTGACCAGCGCGGGATGGTGAAGACTGGGAGTATCCAGGCCCGGGTGTGCGACGAAGGCATAGGGGTATGGGTCAAAAGGTCAAAATTTAAGAAGGGCACCGTAGAATTTTGGTTTATACATGTATTTTGATATATTATGATGATTTACAATACTTAAAAAATATAGATATGTATATTTATGCTCAGAATGGCACCCAAAATGAACATTTCTAGTTGGATTCTTGATATTTAAAACATGGGATTATTGCTGGCTGCTGGCTTTGTATCCAATTTGTTTCTCCAAAATAGTCAGTTATCCCCATTTTTTACTAGTTTGTATTCTCAATTCATCCCAACTACTACTGCTTGTTGGGTTTACCCTCTGGGAATCAAACGTGGCCACTTTTCACATCTGCCATTTACTTTGATGGTTTTTCCAGTTTAATCATGTTAAACCTTCATTCATCAAACCTCCATTTATAAGTGGCATGTTCCCAGATTTTCCCTGGATTTTTCCATCAAAACCTCCATTTATTGCTGGTTCTTGGGTTGACATCCCGCCATTTTGTTGGCTTTGCGGCACCGCAGCTTCCGGGGCGAGGCCGCTCTGGCGGCGCGGGGGCTGACAGTTGCGGAGCTACCGAAGGAGTTCCTAAAGGAACTGCGCCAGGGGAACTCAGCGCGGGACGTTGATCCATTGGGAGGGAGGGATTTGGAGCCATTGCTGGCTCTATTCCATGGGGAGCCAAGGAGCTACTAGGAGTTTTCCAGCCACGTGATAGATTTTGCAATTTGACTTTTTCAATTTTACAATGCAATTGTCTGATGAATGGGTGGAATGGCGGGTGAACAGATTATTCACATGTTTTTTGGTGCTGTTTTGGGGTGATACTTGAAAAAAAAGTAAATCAGCGACCGGGAGTGATGAGATTCCTTCTGGACATTCTTGGCAATATTTTGATGTGAGACCGCACTTGCTACATATATCATTTATCCTGCTAAAAATAACCTGCGGTCATCTTACCTACCTGCCCAGTTCCCCCTGTATGCAGCCTGTTGCGAGCATGGATGCTGACCTGCCGGGTGCATTTTGGGGTTCGCCATGTTTCACCGGGACACCCCTTTGCAACGCCCCAGTCTTGTTGGGTTGCACGCAACCCAGATTTGCTGATGAGATGCCCAGTTGGGTTTGTTTGAAAATAGGGTATCCCTAAAAGAAATGGTTAATCATCGCTCTCCCTATTAGAATCACCTAGATTGCAGTAACTGGGGGGTATACGCCTATATCACATCAATACTCCCATGATATCCCATTGATATCCCATTGACACCCTACTGTTGATGGTTAAATCCGCCATTTTCATCCATTTTCAGACACACCCAAGTTATCTATGTTACATATCCCTTTAATATCTCATTACATCGCATGTCTGGTACTTGGACCATGCCATCAACACATCCATTTTGAGATTCAATTTAAATCCTCTTGTAGAAGCTACTTTGCAGTCCGTTCCACTTGTTTTTTCTAGAGGATCATCACTTTTTCGATCTCGTCCAGGTCGCGGTTCCGCTGGCGAAATCTCCTTTGAGGCGTGGGACCAAAAAACATGGCGGACACTTGCTAGAAATGGAGATTAATGGCAATTTTTGGCTGTTCTGATAGCTATAGTAACCCTCACATAAATAGAAAAGTCAATCCTACTCAAACTAGTGGTGGATTACCTTCCTATCTTTTTTTGGGGGCTGCTACACTGTTGGTTTATGACTCCAATAAATATGGCTTACGCCAGATATATTGAACTAGTTACCAACTTATAACCTTGTAGACTAGACCAGTTTTTCATAGATGATTTTATCGGCATCCTCAGAAAGATAGAACACTTCATCCGACTACATCTTTGATGATGATGTACTTTTCTGTGCTTCCCATTTTGAGAAATACTCATTGACAGGACATGAGCCAGAAGAACCGATGAAGAAATACTGAGCTTACATAATAATAATAATAATAATAATAATAATAATAATAATAATAACAATAATAATAATAATACTAATAATAATAATACTAATAATTAATAATAATAATATATATAATTATATATATTATGTATATGAACATATATAACAGTGGAATCCAAGAAAGAAAAACATGGTAATTCTGGAACCTTTTCATATCCCCTGTGACCTGGGATGGTGCTGGGAGGCATTTCGCGGTCTTTTTGCAGGAGATGAGCCCGGGAACTCGAGGGACTGCCTTCATTTTGGGGTTTATGAAGGGTTTATGAACCATCAAAAACCACTAGTGAGGTATTCTGAAACATCTATGAAACATCTATCCAATCTATTCTCGGGCACCTTCTGGTAATTCTTTACTGTTTGCTATGGAACATCAGTATTGTTTTTGGTGATCATTGAAGGAAACAGGCCATGGCTTCCAGAGCTATGTTGAATTACCAGAGGACTATATATTGCAAAGGGATTCCGACAACTCGAGCTGTATTCAAAACGGCTGTTGGTTGATGATTATAAACCAATATAAATTATATAGTATGTTATACTATCAAATAGATGGGGGATGATGACAATCCACAAACTGGGAATCCCCAGTAGCGAACCAGTACTAAGGGGACGACATTTCGGGCTTTTGAACACTGCTCAATTGGACAAACACCAGCAAGCTTGAGGATTTTTGCGATGGATTTTCTGCTGAGTATGTCCTGATTTTTTTGATATCCCCTGGCAATTCAGCATGGCAATGGAACATGATCATGTTGAATAGGCAAATCCACTATAAATGGGCCACTGTCTATGGCTATGTTAGTTTACCAGAGGGTAGTCATGGATACACGAAAGGAATTGGATCAAACATGATCAAACCATTTTTTCTCGAGTTTCTTCCGTTTTTGGCCACACTCACGGATTTTTATCACATCGCATGGACTCCCTGTTGAATTTGTGACACCACCAATTCTACACACACACACACACAAGGTGCATATGTGCCGTGGTCGAGTTCGTTTGGATTGGATTAACCCAGTCCTTGGGGGGTCATCAATCCATTATGGGATCACTGCGCCGAGATTGAGGTCCTGCTGTGTCATGAACTCCTTCGTGGGGAGTCTGCCTCGAAACTGAGTGGCGAAGTAGTGCTTTTGGAAGGGGTATGGGTCAACTTTGGAGCCTTCCAAAACAGGATGGTTCAATACATTTCCATACTAAAAACATCTCAAAACATCAAACAACAGGTCAAAAACCGTCAAAAACGGTGTGTAGATCCCAAGGCGGTCTCGAACATTTTGGCCCATAGCCAATTGAGCGATCCAGGAAACCCTGTAGATCGTTGACGTTTTAAAACCCCCAAAGGTCCCCCTTTGAGGGACTTGAACATCACATGACCTAAACCGCTACGGCTGCCGTTGCAGCAAATCGTTTGGAGCAGTGGCTTCGCCCAGAAACCGCAGCCATGCCATCTGTCTATGGAATGGGTTTGTCCAAAACTGGCGGATATCCCAAATGGAAAACTTGGAGATTTCACCATCTAAAACGGGGATTGATATCAGAGGGATATCATGGCATAACCAAAGGTCCATAATTGGTTGGTGGCTTGCAATATTTTCAACCCTAGAAACGGAGGATGATCATGGATGATCCTCACTGACCAGCATATTTCAGGGTTGAACCCGCCAACCAGATGGGGAAAATTACGTTCTCAATCGTGAGATTCGTGAGAGTTTCAGACAGACACAATTTGACTTGTGTATCTTGAGTGGCCCGGACTTGCTGTGTGACTTTCCTTCATGGACGATAATGATGCAACAGATACTTCTGCTGCCTTGCCATATACGGATAGCTTGTCAGAGGCCTATGATGGCGAGGCATCAACATGAACAGCGCCCCATATTGCATACTCACTGAATAAAAGGTGTGTATGTATAAATACATATGAATCTATATGTATGTTTATGTATGTAAGATAGTACAACTCGCCTGGCACA
Organism: Symbiodinium sp. clade C Y103; assembly: GCA_003297045.1. Taxonomy (NCBI): domain Eukaryota; class Dinophyceae; order Suessiales; family Symbiodiniaceae; genus Cladocopium; species Cladocopium sp. clade C. Next base: position 15,035 of record BGPT01003574.1, on the reverse strand, counting down.
CTGAATATCCCTAACTAAACATGTTTCCGACTTTCGAAGCACCATCCTTGGCATGTGCAGCCACCCAAGGCGGCACCGCGGAAATGTTCGACCTTTTCGGCTCGCAGACTGGGAGATCCTGAGAATTCCAAGAGTCCAAGTTCCATAGACATCCTAACTTCATGGGAGTGGATTGCTGCCCCTGACTGCCACTGAATCTTTCAGAGTTCTGAGAGTCTTAGTGAAACTGCTGCGGATTGGAAGATCAGATAATATTGTAAAAAGGTCAAATCACAAGATACATTCTTGCCCCAGACGAGCCGTTAATCAGATTTTCCAGGCCCGCAAGTTCCACCAATGGGGTGATGAAACAGGCGGCTTCACAGCATATTTTCACTGGCAACCTGTGTTACTCCCAGTAGTCGCTTGCGGCCGCGATCCGGGAGGCGCGGGGTGTTACCGCCGGTTTTGGTTGTACGGTTGCACTGAAAATAAAGAGATGGGTGTAGATCCAAAAATCAAAAATCACAACCCTAAAATTTGAAGGTTAGGATCCCAACATCATCTGCAATACAGTAATGGTTATTTTGCAGCATTTTGGAGGGGTACTGGCATTAAGTGGGTTTTCTTTCGGCCCCCGAAGCGTGCTGAATGAGGCTGGGCAGCTCAAAACTTATGGGTTGCTTATTGACCCACAGATATTCTCATAGATTTTTCTTCCTATTTCAAGTTTTAATACATCAACAATCAACACATAGCAAAAATGGCTCAAGATGTCCACGTTTTTTTTTCCCGCAATGGACCACTATTTTGACCAAAAAAGCACCATCAAATAGATTGTATCCCAATATTTCGATCAAATAGATGCGTCATTTTTATTCTCCTGGGATATTAATTTCGCAATCTATGGTCAACAAATAGATTGTAGCCATTTGATCCCATTTGTACCCTCTGGTAATTTAACATAGCCATTGAAAATTGCAATTTATAGTTGATTTTCCCATTAAAAATGGTGATTTTCCATAGTTATGTTAGTTTACCAGAGGGTAAATAGCTTGTATCCAACGATTTTTCACCACATCCCAGGTGGGCCAGTTGGAGTTCGGCACCTCGATGGGCCACGCATGCACCTCAGGCACGGGCGTTTTAAGCAGCTGCCGTGGCAGCTTTTCAAGGTTTCCATGGAGAGATTTGTGAAGAAACAAAGCATTTTTATGGAATCCCCCAGGAAAATATAGATGATACAGAACAATAGTTGCGGTTTTTATTGTTGACACCTGGAAACTATGGGGAAACAACATGGAAAGAAGTGTCGATCTTTTTTGGGACCCCTATGAAGTGGTTGTAAATCTGTTGGGACAAGATTATGAGTCAATGAGATGCACATGATGTGACTTGTGACTTGAACGTGACATCTATCTATATATATATATATGTATATATAGCGCTGGCAGGGTGTCAAACTTGGGTCCTTTCCAACATGGCAAAGTTGGGTAAACCTTGCTGAAGGGTAGGCAAATGATGGCAAATGGAGACATGTTTATTCATCTTTGTCAATGAAGATACTCTGAACAAACATACACATATATAACTATATATACAGTATATAGAGTCTTTGTATCTATCAATATACATACTATCTTGCTGAACACGAACTTTTGATTTCGCAGCGAATCTTTTTTGCTTGACCGTGAGGGGGAGGATTCCACCTCAGACATGGCCCCCGAAAGAAGCACGCCATACACCGTCGCCATACCAAAATGTTTGCGTCATGCCCCTCTTGGATGCGCATCTACGTCACTACCTGGATAGCAACGTTTATACATGTATGTATATATATATATACATATATATATATGATATAACTGAGCATATACCATGTATATTTAGGTGCGTACATCTATGTTTGGGAGAATCTTGTATCTTTGGGGAAAGGTAATTAATAGGAACTGAAGATTTAAATCCTAGTTTTGGGCTTGAAGAGTTGAACATGATCCCAGTTGACGGATGAACTAACCATGGTGATTTTTACCACTTCCAGCGTTGATTCCGTTCATTTTTAGAAATCCCATCTCCCTAATTTCACATAATTTTATATAGATACCACCAAGAAACATGACCTGTACCAAGACTTGCGGAGGCACAAAAATGAATGTCTCTTGAACGAATAACGTGTGGTGCCATTTTCAGTTTGTCTGAAATTCAGGTACCCCCGAAAATTCATGCTTTATCTCTATAAAAATTGGTATGAACTGGGGGGACGTACCCCATTTTCAGACACATCCAAGTACACATTGTTGGTTGTATCCCCAGTATATCCCATCAATATCCCATTATATAATATCCCATCAATATCCCATGATTTTCCCACTAATATCCCATCAATATCCCTTTGATACAGCCGGGTTTGCGTGCCAGCTGTGTCTTTCGCGTAGGCTACGTCTCTGAACATCCACTCTCGTGTGCCTGCACGGTGCGGGACGGAGACGGGACCGGGGCGGGGGAGATGTGATCCTTGGAACGTTGCCCACCATGGGTTACCCACTGTCGTTTTCTGCTGGAGGTTTTAATAGGGTTTATATAATAGGGGGGTGAACCAACCAAAATGGAGGTTTAATGCGGTTTAGTGGGGTTTAGCGGGGTTTAGTAGGGCATTACCCCTTGAATAAACATAGCCAAGTGGAAAATCATCATTTCTAAGAGGTAAATCAACTATCAATGGCAATGTTCAATAGCTATGTAACACATTACCAAAGGGTAACATAGTAATATGCACCTTACTTTTCTTTATTTGTGCAGATGTTGGGGAGTTTTCCGCTAATTTTGGATCTTTCTGGTTGAAGAGTGATGACGCACCCAGAACAAGGGATGTTTTTAGGGAAAATATCAAGATGCATTTGTAGACCAGTTCCAACATAAGATTCCACCACATATGATCCAATCTATGAACTAGTTGTGAGTTTACGTAAAGTTTCAAAGTCGACCACTGCCGCACGACTTCAAGATATCACGAGCAGTTCACGTAAAGTTCATACTATGTACCAACTAACATCAACTAATCAAGCTGTATCAAGCTGTCTTGAGTTCACCTCAAGAGATCATCCTTAGAACTTATGATTTGCTCAGCTCAAGTTCCATCGGCTTTCTGTGCCCTAAGGATGGCGGCTTGTGCCATGGATGCATCACACATGATGAGTTGGGCAGCCCAGCTGCCACGGCGCACCAGGTTGTGGCCCATCATCAGACCTGAAAATGTGTAAACCCACAAAAAGAAATAAGATACATATTACAGGATTCGTTATTGCTTAAGAAAGACACACTAATAGGATGACAACAAGATTTTGATGAAACCTGCGAACCTTGAATTTGACATGGAACCCTGAACAATTGGCTTACTAGAGATGATTTTACAAAACTTAAAAATGGGGCCTTGCTGGGTTTTATCTAACATTTAGGGGCTGTATCTCAAACCATCCACCTTTGTTTGAGGAGAGAATTAATATGACTTTATATGACTTTTCAGCCATACCCTTGCTGGGATATGGACTAGAATTTCTTGGACCACAGGCAGATTCAGCCGGGGCGGCCCAGGATCACCAGAAGCGTTTCGGTTTAGTATGGGAAACCATTGTATGGGCGGACAAAGGCATATGTGCCATGGTCAAATCGATACTGGGGGATGGTCTTCACTCCATTTTCTAGGAATTTATATACACTTTGTAAGGATTCCCATATGGCATGGATGACCAAAAACCATAAACCATCCATAGAGGTCCACGTGACTCCCGCACTGAGGGTGATTGTGGGGACGGATGATCCCATGCAGGGAGCCTGGGGAAGGACTCCAGGGATGGTCAGTGGGACATCTGCGGCCCTTTGAGATTTCTTCAAATGGAAGGCTCCAATATTTTGATGGCAACATAGCAATGTTTTCCCAGAAGAGGTGATTCTAAGAATTGATTCATGATGCAAAGCTCCCAAGAACGTCCTGACTCACTTTTGTTGGTCCAAAAACAATGATTTTCAGTCGAATTTCCATAATAAATATATAATTATATATATATACATAAATATCCTCTAATATCCTGAAGTCAGCTCAACGAAACTTGAAGTTGTCCAGGTTTTTTCCAGGGTCCACCTGAGGCGTGGAGTGCTGCGCTTTCGCGCCAGTGGAAGCCACGCCCTACCGGAGGCGGAAGATGGGGAGTGGTGTGAAGCAAAGGATCAACGGCCCGGCCCCTAGTTGGGGATGGTATAGATCTGGATGAATTGTAGCAATGATAATCATATCATATCTGGTAATTCATCAGGCTTTATTCACAATAGTAATGATTTAATCTGGATGGTATGGAATTTTCATGGATTTTCGCGGGATTATGATTGGGTTTATCCGATAGCCAGGGGTATTGGGATATCAATGCAATGTTGGGGATGGTATCATCTCCAATTATGGATTATAATGAGCTCACGTCGTGACGTTACTGGAATGATGGGAGTTGGATTCGGGGAATCATCCCCAAATGGCCGTATGATAACAGCAATTTTCAGGTTAGGGGATCATTACAATTCAGCCAGATGGTATGGGATTGTTTATGCTTGGATTTACCAGAGCCAGCATTGGATGGACTCACACAGTTCACATACTTTGCACCCCTAAATTTCACATTAAAACCCCAAAGATGGTTGGAAGGTCATACTGATTTATTGGATATGGCTATTTTACATTAATTATTTAACCATTGGTCCCGTCTCAAGTATTGGGGATGTAATGATTCCATCCTCCCGCAGGAATTTCGGACGCGAATGGATCGGCGGAGTCACCTGGGCATTTGCTCCCTGGGGTCCGTGGTGCGGACTCCAAGCGGTGGGAGCTTGTTATAGCTTGTTGGTGATATATTCATATGTATAAATAAATATATATATATATATTATATATATTCCACGTTATTGCCATAGTATATCCCCAAACTATCCCCATGTTACTTAGCCAGCCAGGGCTAAGTGGCCAAATTTTTACTGTTTTTCTCTTGGCGCTATTTCTTGTGAAATTGATATCTAATATAGAACAACGATACCCTCCACTAATTTAACACAGCCATGGAAAATTGCAATTTTACTTGGTAAATCATCTATAGGTGGGCCATGCCTTCCATAGCCATGCAACAAATTCTTGGAGGGTAGTTGTCCCAACTTTCAGCAAGACCCCCAAAAATGACTTGCTATCAGCGGATTGACTGGGGTTCAGACCCGACCATTGATAGGTTTCTCCAAAGTATGAAAGTATTTGTTAGCTTAGACTTATACAATCTTTTGTATTTTTCTTGATTCTGAATGTACATATATATATATATGTATATGATTATATATATATACACATGCTAAGTACATGTATGTATATATGCATATACATTGTACATACACATTTATTGCGTGTCCCCAATTCTTGTGGGTTGCATCCCAACTCTTCTCCATTTTTGGGTTGCCATTTCCAGTTTCTTCTCTTCTTATCCCTCATGCCAGCACTTTTCTGCAGGTTCTATCCTCACAAGTTTGCCTCAACTCCTTTGATCTTTGTGGCTAATGCCGCAAGTCTGGCGCAATCTTATTTCAGGCCTTTCATTTTTGTACATCATATACTTGTGTAATATCATGTACGTATATATATATATGTATATATAGCCTCGTCCCACCTCTTGGAACTGCGCAAACTCGAATTAGCTGGGTTTAAATGGTTAATTCCGTGACAAAATTTTGTCGCGGATTTTTCTCATCATCCTACATCATCATCATCATCATCATCATCATCATCATCATCATCATCATCATCATCNAATTCCGTGACAAAATTTTGTCGCGGATTTTTCTCATCATCCTACATCATCATCATCATCATCATCATCATCATCATCATCATCATCATCATCATCATCCTCACCGTCATCGTCATCGTCATCGTCATCGTCATCGTCATCGTCATCCTCATCCTCATCCTCATCATCATCATCATCATCATCATCATCATCATCATCATCATCATCATCTGCTTCTGCAAGTTCAAGGAACGTTAACATCCCACCCCCCCCCACCCCCCCCCCCCCACCCCGCGTGTGCGTAGCATCAACTGCTTCAGCCAATTCAAGGAACGTTAACATCCCACTTTGTTGTATGTGGTTCCAGAAGCCGGGACAAGCCTATACACGGAATGTATATATATCTGTGTGTGTGTGATGTATCATTCTTTGTTTACATTGCCAGTATTTTGAGATGAAATTTGCTATCATTTGCCATTCTGGCCCCTGAGGCATTCCGAGCGGATTTGCGTCGCCATATCCATTTGGTAGTTTAGGAAACTTTGTTCAATAACGAGAGAGTTGCGCCGAGTTGCCCTTGTGGGCATGCAGGGAGTGAAAGTGCTGCAATCCTTGTTTCAATTCTTTAAGTCTTCGTTTTTGGCCGATGAATTTATGTTTTCCGTTGACCAAATCCCATTGCTTTTGCTTATTCTAAATCCACATATTGATTGTAAATGGTGAGAAGGAACAGAACCTTTTATTTTTATTAGGTGTAAAAGCAGGTTCTCTCTCCCATAAAAAGTCTGCAAGTAAGAGCCATTGAAGAAACTCGCATGGAGTTTACCACCGTACCCTTGCATTCTTGCACCCGCAGATGTTTGCACATACCAGCACTTCTATATACAACCATTCTCTTGTTTCTGTTTCATGATCCATCTTTGCAACGATCAGACGCGCCTCATTGGGGCAGCAGTGGAGCTAAGCACACAGAGAAGAGAGAGATAGAGAGAGAGCGCGGCCCCATTGCCAAATCCATTTTTGAAAGTTGTTGAATCGATTCATGGACTAGAAATTCAGCAGTGATATGGGTGATAGTGCATTCATAACTGTGTTTTAGTTGTACTAATGGTTTACTATATATAATTATATATATATATATATATATCAAATAAATATTTATATAAGTTTATAGAAGTATTGCTTTGGCAAGTCCCCAAGTCACTCAATATTATCCCCCCAGGGATTTTGTGCTGGTCCCTGGGCTCCCAGCACCTAATCTAACCATCGAACTCAACGGGCCATGGCTTCGATTGCCATGTGAAATAAACGAGGGTAATGGGTTAGTTGGGATGAAGATATGAAGATACCTATTTTGCTCACATTCTGTAATAATAGCAATGGTGATTATCATAATTATATATGATAATAATGATGATTAATGATAATAGCATGTAATAACCATAGTATTCAATAGCAATAATGCAATCATGATATATGTGATAATCACAATACATGATAACAGTAACAAGAGAATCTATGCATCACGACGTATCGCCACAACTTCCCATGACTCCCAGGTGATGACGGTTCCCTGTGACTTGATGGACTTCAACTCCGTGCGCCAAGCCGCTGCGAAAGTGCAGTCCGTGGTCGGCAGCCAGGCGATTCACCAACTGGGGATGTAGTGGGATTTACATGGTATCAATATGAGATTACAATGGGACTCATATGGGATTCATTAGACTTAGATGTGCCATGTTCAGTAAACTTAACTGGTTGGGATTTGGGCCATATCTCACCAAATCTTGCTGGATTGTATCGGCCTATCACTCACTGGTGGCCCAAAGAAACAGGAACAAACCTGGGTCTACGCCGTCTATGCGGCAAGAATGAACAGGGACACTTGGAAATGTCTTGGGTGTGAGAACTCCAGTGGTTGTTCATTGTATCGCTTCTCTTCGCTTCGACTTGGGCGAGTTCACCATAGGTCTCCAGTGAAATTTCTTCGGGACATTCATTGATCGAATCCAAATTGGTAGATTCTATCTGAACAGGGCTTGGGATACTGATACTCAGCTAATTTTCAATCTATTTCTACGTTGCTGTTCTCGCAGTGTCAAAAGTTTGTTTGTGTGTTGATGTTCCGTGTTTGACTGGAAAGGATACGCACATGCAAGTATGTCATATGATATAATCGTTGTATCATCATATCACCATCCCGGACCTTTTTGTGCAGCTCTCACAATAATTGAGGCTGGCTTCTGGCCCCTTGGCACCTCACCCTTTGCCTTGTCCAACGCTAGGGCCTGGACGTTTTGGCGCTCAATGCGGGGGTCATGGCCTTGAACGACATTCGCACCAGTAGCTGGTCCTGTTCTTTTCCGGTTTACCTGGTTGCCCTTCATTGTTGTCAGCTGATGTCAGCTGGCTGCTGGCCTCATATTTTTGATAGTCATGTTTTTTGGCTATGCTTGAGATGATTACAAACGACTTAGCATTTCATCTTCTTAGCATTTCATCCCCAACGACTGGCTCACTCTTTTGGGATGGCGTGTTTATAGGGTTTTCTTCAAGCACTGCTTGGAGATTTCTGCCAAGGCGAGGGCTTTGAGATCCAGATGCACACGAATCAGCTGTCGCATGTTTTGCTCCTCTCCAAGTTGATGCCCCAGCTCGAGGCTTGCGCCAACAAGACGCTGGGCTTGGCACATGAATGGCGCTGGATGTTGGAGCCGGTTGGATGTTTGGGAATCTGAGATAGTGAAGCAGGTGATTTTACCTCTTGATTTTTGGGGTTGGATATACCTATTTGGTAAGGAAGATGATTATGATGGCTCGGTTTGCTGCCAGTTATCTAGGTTTTTGCCAGGAGGTTGACCCATCCGGCCGTGTGTGTGTACCGTTGTCCAAAGCTAAAAACTAGATCTATTGGGTTTATGGCATGCGTCAAAATCCCCCTTTTCAAAAGACCTCGTGGTGGCACACTTCAGGAAGGGCGACGCACGGGTGGTCTTCCACAGTTCGTCGGCGCGTGACTTTCCAAGCTGCGATTTGGATGCGGCCTGGCCGGGGAAGTATGTTTGGATCAATTAGTCAAAGGGTAGCAAGTGGATGCAAAAAATATGCCATTTAATCCCAATTTTCAAGGTTCATGATCCATTTAGCAGCCTTTTACTAGTTGAAGGCACCATGCCAGTAAGCATGGAAATCACATAAAGGTACGCACAGATGATTTTCGATTACAAGTTTGGATTGCTCCAGGACAATCTGCGGGGTTTTGTCCAAAACAGTCATCGATTTCACCGGCTGAAGTGGACATATCACTGCTCATTGGGTCGAACCATTTGGAAACACCAAGTATTTCCAAGCCTGATTCCCCACGATTGTTACAACATGCTGCCTTCAGCTTTCTTTAGCAGTGGGATAGATGCACGGGTTGAGAATCCAGAAAAGTTTCTCTAGCTGGCGCCAATTCACCCGCAGCTCGTGGGAAGGATCTTTGCATGAACAGCCGGTTAAGGCCCGGTAAGACATGGGAAGACACAATAAAACGGATCAAACTGTGCATGTAGCAGAGATGTATATCACATCATATCTAATCCATAATGATCCATCCTGAACAACAACAAGTAGATGTCCTGATAATCCATCCTGAATAACAACAACTAGATGTCCTGATTTTGTATTGATTGTACTCATGTGGGGTGCCATATTAGGGGTGTTCAATATTCTAGGAGGATGGGATTAGAGGATATTGGGTAAATCCCATCAAACCCCTAATATTGCTGGGTGAATATTAGCAAAACCTCATTCAATGACCATCAAATCCCTCAGATTCTCCAAAATGATCAAGATCCTCAAGCCAAAAAACATTAAATCTCCCTGCAAAAATCCATGAAATCCCAGGAGTGCTACCGTTTTGCTGGACGAAATCCTGCACCCCAGGCCTCTTACTTCAAGAAATCCGAGCCTGGCACCCTGGGTGGAGATCACCAATGGATGATGAGCGAAGTCGCTGGGCTCTGCGGAGGCCCATGGCACCGGTATCACATGAGCCTTGCCGCAGCAACCATGGTATCATCCAACCACTATCATGATATATATATATATATGATATATATGTATATATATATATATATGTATATATACATATATGTGATATATATATATATATACATATGATATATATATATATATTCTTTTATATGATATATATATATATATATATTCTTTTATATGATATATATATATATTCTTTTATATTATATATATATATATATTCTTTTATATGATATATATATATATATATATATTTATTTATATGATATATACATATATATGAGATATATGTCATCCAGCAAGCTTCTTCGCCTACTGGAAGCATGGCAGTAGCTTCAGGAAGCCTTGCAACAGCTGTCCACCCTAAGATGGTGACAGTTGCAATTCCTAATTACTCTGTTCGTTATACCTAATGGTATGGTATTTAGTATTTAATGATTTTGTGTCAAGGTCTAAGGTGTTGCCAATTGCATGCATTTTTATTTGCGATATATATGATATGATATTATATATATATTATTTATATATTTATGATATATACATATATATAATATATATATATATATATTTATTTATAATTACATGTAATATATATATATATATCTCTTACATGATATATTTAATATAATATATATATATTCTATGATGTATATAATATATATATATATATATATTCTATGATGTATATAGTATATATATATTTATCTGATGTATATTATATAACATGTGTATATATATATATATACATATGTATTTATTTCGTTAGTTATTCATGGATAATAGTGTAATAATAATGAGGTTTATCACCGAACCTATGACTGGACATCCACCATGTGTAGATCAATGTCCGCAGAAAAACTACCGTCCTTTCCTGTTTCTTCAACATCTACATGTTAGTGACTGGAGGGTGCCCCAGTGATATTTTTGGGAGAATGTACATCCAGGATGAACACCCCCGCAGTTTACCAATAAGGCAGGGGAAAACGGTTCAAAAATGGATTGTGGAAAGGTTTGATTGAAGGTCAACCCCAGATGAATGCTCACCTTACTCGTAGTTGCGCACCAATTCATCAGTGGAATCATCGTCCAAGTCGGACACGTTTGGCTCCCTTGAGGCTTTTTCAATGGACCCCATGGCAAGATTGGAATGCTGAATCCACCACACAACAGGTCTGTTTAGATTCCAAACTTGGGTCAGTGAAGCATTTTCAAGTGGTCCCCCAATTTGATCAAGTTAATCCAACAAGCTAGCATGTGATAGTAGACGTTGGGGGTTTCCATAAATGGGGATACCACAAGAATGGATGGTTTACAATGGAACATCTTATTAAACGGATGATTTAGAGGTACCCCCATTTATGGAAACCTCCACATCAAAATCAGTGATCATATCATGTTGTCTTAGGGGGTGATAAATCCTCATCGCTTCAGCCAAGGACCAAGTTGGCCAACGCCGCCTATGCCATGAAACTGCACGAAGTCTTGGCTGCGCGCGGCTCCAAGGCCTTGATTCCGTCGATCAGTTTCGGGAAACACCGTGGGGTTTTCCATGGAATTTGCATCGTAGTTGACCCAACAAAAATGAGGATAAACTTCATCATAGAAACACCCAAAACATTGAGGGTAAACTTCATCATGAATAGAAACTAAAGACTTCAACAATCTTCAACATTTGATTCAAATCACTTTGGGGAACGCTTGGCTGCTTCGGACAATCTCAAAGTCTTTGGATAAATTTTACAGGATCTTGAAATGAATGAAACGCAAACACACATTTCCATCCGGGAAAGATGAGACCAAAACCACGTTTTTTGGTTTCGAACGATCGAAATGGCATGCCCTTGATGTTGCCGTGTGGTTTTGGGTGATGGCTGGATCCTCATGAGTTGGCGAAACCAGCAGTTCTTATTTCATTGGAGGCTAGCTGAGATTGGCTGAGATGATCCTTCAACTTCTAATTGGTGAATCACCACTTAGTCCTATATAATTGTCGTATTTATTGATGAAACCTCAAGATTCAATTCCCGCATTTTCATTGGTGAAATCGGATGAAATCGGCATGTTGGCAAAATCTGCATGTTTGATACTTAAATCCCCCAATATTACATTCTTGATGACATGTTATTGATGCCTCTTCCCTGCCCATACTAAATCCCAATAGTTGCATAATGTTGCATATGATTTTCCTGATTAAAGCCCTATGTTTGTTGGTTAAATCCACCATGTCTTGATGCTTAAAGCCACCCAAAGAGGGCCAAAACGTCAGCAGGTGAAGTCGATGGCAGTGGATCCTGGTGCTTCGGTCACAGAGCTGCAGCGGACCTCTGTCGTCCAAGGTGCGGCTGTGGTGCTGTTATGGTCCCATGGGGGTCTCATGTAATGAGGAAAGCCTAAGAATATGGGGTAATTAGATAGCTGTGCAATATTGTATGATAATATGCGAAAATTTATGATGTGGATGTACATGGGATAATTGTTGCATATTTTTGAGATCATGATGATTCGATACTACGGTACACGATGGGATTTCGGATTGGCTATGCCCTTCACTGGGACGATGCAAAGTGATCCGCAATGCTCCGCTGGTGGTCTCTGGCATTGAGTTTCCCAGCTGGAAATGGTGACTATGTGTTTGGAAAAATGGTCAGATTAGAGAGTCAACCGTGGTGCAGAGTATATTGTAACTATTTGTAACTTTCTTTTTTATTTTTTAAAGCTGAAATGAGGGTATGTTAGCCTAACCAGTTCTATTTCTTAATGGGTACGCATGATTGGCAACAATTAGGAACTTTGAGTTTCACGGCGTGGCCAGGGCAAGAATTTTAGCCCCCGTTACATTGATTTACATATATCATCAATCAGAGAATTGGATTTCCCTCCCAAATTGCTATGGTAGTGGGGGAGCATTGGTTTGTGATCTCAAGCATGTCTTTTCTGCGCCAAACAAAATATGATGATTCTTTGAAGATATATGATGTCTCCCAATTGAACTTCATGTGTTTTCAGGATGCAACACCCCCAATTGGAGCAATCAAATCCAATCTACTATTCCGCTCCAAATTCTATACCCCCATCATTTGGGGGTAGTTTGAAGCCCGTTGCGCATGACCTGATCCACCTTTCTTCCGGTTTGCAGGAAATATGTCGAATTGTATTGCAAATTTGATGATGAGTGGATCTAGCAGTCAAAGTGCAGCAGATGGAAGCACTCCATTGATCATTGCATGTACCTTGGCAGAGAACAGGACGTGTAGGCCAAGCATTAGAACAAATGGGGTGAACTGACTGGTGAATGTTTGCTCCCAGGCATGGAGAAACAGACACAATACCCGGGTAGAAAGTTCCGTGCTTGTTAAATTTGAATTCATCGCATGTTCAGGTGTGTTCGGGCGAAAAGATGTGAAAAAAGTCACGTGCATATACATATATATATATATATATTCACACATATATTTATTTATATATGCATGTATATATATATATATTTATTTCATGTGGATATATTAGATGTAAGTGTAACTTTTCCCACGTTGATCAGGTTTGAGTAGTCTTTCCTTTTGAAGTCTACATACCAAGGAATCCCCAAAAGATGCATCCACCAGCCCCAGGTCATATCATGGAAAGTTTTGATGCCATGCAGCAAGTTGTGAGCAGAAATCAAACATCAGTGGGTAATCTAAGGTCTTCGGCAGTGCATAAGGTATGCTTGCTTGTTACCCGTGATAATGCTTATGTTGAGCCATACATGCTTCAAAAGAGGAAAACACAAAAGAGATCTATGTAGTTTCGAGCGATTGTGAACGTGTTTTTGTTTCTCCAAACCAGGTACCATAGCGGCTATGGTTCCCCATGGATGGCCATGGTTCCCCTTTCCAGATCCCCAACGGAGTCTTGGACGTCAGGTTTTGGCCCCGAGGCTGAGTCGGGGGACTTCTACATGCCTGAGCAAGGTGCTGTTACCGGGTCGCTTCGGAGGACTGGGCTATCAGTTCACTATCAGTTCACTCATGGATCTTGTCTTGTGAGATCAAAGATGTGAAAATCACGGTTTATCACTGTTGATCTTCTTGTTTGCCGAATTCTATGCAGAATGATGACGCGCACCAGTTGATGTGCAGTATAGTCATGAGATCGGTTCAAACCATCAGCTAGTTGTTGATATGTGCTTGCTATTCTCGATTCCTTTGCCAATGTTCAGGCTGTTCATTGTATTTTGCATAGGTGCTTCCAGCAAAAAACGTTGAGCTTCGTAGAGCTGATGCGTCAATCCTGGATCAACTCTGAAGACCCTCACGGATTTGGGCCTGAAATGGGGCCAAGGCTAATCCAACTGTTCAGATTTGATTTAAGAATGCTTGAGGGTATTCTACATCTTGTACTTCGGGTGGCTTAATCTTTTAACAAAATAATCTCTTCCCCCTAATGCTAAAACCCCCTCCCCCGCCCCAAATAGAAGACACGGTGATCTAATTTTATTATTAGGGGGTATTTTGTATTAAGGTGCCCCTAATAATCAAAACAACAACCTTAATAAAAATTACTTTGCTTCGAGTGATCCCCACCATGATACTTTCTTTGGAATATAGTGTGATACAGATTTTGACATTCTTTTTCTGGCAAAACTTTATGGC
>BGPT01003573.1:9876-28337 GCA_003297045.1 Symbiodinium sp. clade C Y103 | reverse complement strand
CAATCATGCCCGCCCTTTTCTGAGGTGCACGGCCCATTGCCATGCATGAAGTTCCGCCTGCATCTGTCTGGAACCTGAGGTCATAAAGGGTGCCAGTGCTGGAAAAACACCCCAAGCGCTGAAACATGCGCAATTGTGCTGAAAGATGCACTTGATTTTTTGTCGGATATCATTTGACCAATGATGATGATGACGATGACGATGTGCATTTTCAGCACAGTTGCGCATGTTTCAGCGCTGATACTGTTGATGATGTTGATGATGAACTACTACAACTACTACTACGTTGTCGTTCACTAGATGGCTAATCCTGCCTCTTGTTATTTCATGCATTTTTGGCCGGCAGTCCGCCTAAACACGGGGAAGGCGGACTGCCGGCATGTTGTTTAAATCATCATCATCATCATCATCATTATCATTATCATCATCATCATCATCGTCATCATCATCGTCATCATCATCATCATTGTCATCATCATATCACCATTGGTCATCGTCAATGGAGGAAAATCTTTCAACNATCATCATCATCATCATCGTCATCATCATCGTCATCATCATCATCATTGTCATCATCATATCACCATTGGTCATCGTCAATGGAGGAAAATCTTTCAACATGTAACATGCAGGATCATTTTTGAAACGCGGCGGACAGTAGTTGCTGCAACATGTAGCCTCTTCCGTGTGTGGGTTCATTTGCAGTGTATGGACGTTGCTGAATTTGGTTCAAATTAGAAATCACCTCGCCTGTGCCGTGTGCACCATTCTCAATGCCGCCTTCCAAATCATCTGAGTCTGTGGGCCACCTCGGGGTCATTCCATTTCGGCAGAAGTGCAAGGACATTGGTGTGACAGTTCGGGGATCTCGGCAGGAGCTCCTGGACAGGCTGAAGGCCCTTGGTTTTGACACGTCTGAGGCAGGGATGAATCAGAAGATGAAGTCGCGGGATGATCATCATGTCCAATCACATCCCAGATGCCCCACATGTCGCCAGCTGATTCCTGTGCAAGGCCGCCTGAGAGGTGATCGCGCGAGGGGTTTGAGGCCATCTGAGCTGCAGCGCGGTGTCATCAAGGACCCCAATCCGCGGCGACCGAAGATCAAACCAGAGCGCTTTGAACCTGCAGTTTCGCGGTCCGAGATTCAAGATGACAATGAGTCAGACTGGGACAACATCAGTTTGGACTCGGACGCCATGCCCGAATCATGTGATTCACCAGTGGAATGGCAAGAATCCAGCTTGCCCATTGTTATCGATGATGACCACAGTGATGAAGAGGGCATCACTGAAGTGGCATGACGACAGTGATGAAGAGGGCATCACTGAAGTGGCATGCCAAAGACAGGTTTGACTCGGCAACGGTGCCGCTTTCCAGACTTGGAATGATGGTGGACTCCAGCCTGGGATGCCCTTCATCAATGCCCCAGCATTGAATTGGAACTGGCAGGAGGAGACGGCCTTTTCTTGGCAGGGTGTGTTTTCTTTCCCGGACTGGTGGGAAGCAACTGAAAAATGCGCACGCGTGCTTGTGAGGAACATGTTTTTTGTTTTTATTTGTTGTTAGCTTTGGCATGCTTTTGCTTTCCAACTCCAAGCCTGTTCCTGATCCCTTACATGCTGAGGCCCCTCGCCAGGGAATCGGATGTCTTGCTTGGGGTCTTGCAATGAGTCCGGCGGCCCTGGCTGGCCCTGGGTGATGAACTGGTTTGAATTGCCAATCCGTCTTCCAAAAATTGGCAATGCGTCTTTGCAGCATTCTGAACTTGAATTTCATTGAAGTATTTGAAAATTCACCACCAGACAAGCAGGTATTTCTTCAGCCGGTCTCTGAACTTGAATTTCTGCAGCTGTTCCTATCAATTCGATTAGAGACCAACGGCAAATTGTGCCATGGCCCTGGCCGGATCTTCGCCTCAAGATCTGGCGCTCAACGCCCCTTTCTTCAGGCAGCTGGAGGAGCAGAGGCAGGATCTCCAGAAGCAGAGTGAGGCCTTCCGGACTTGCGAATTGGTGAAGCCTGTGGAAAAGCATGGACGTCAACCTTTTGACATCAAGAAGCTCCTCGAAGTGGTGAACAAGGGGCAGACCATGTCGGATGGGAAGACGCAGCGACTTGGAACCCCCGAGGAAGCCAGAGGAAGTGCGCAAGTCATACACATCGGCTTCGTGAAGGCTGACTGCACCGAAGAGGGAGTCAGGGAGATGAAAATTGTGTCAGCAGAAGAGCTGAACTATGCCTTGATCATGCGCGTGTGGGAGAGGATGGATCAGCTGGCGACAAGCGAGGAGCTTGAGGAGTGGCTCGATGTCTGCGTCAACTGGCCGTGTGTGTGGGAATGCCACAGTGGTCCTCAGGCCATGCATTGGCGATCAGTGAACATCAGAGAAGATTATGCCACGAGCTTTGATCTTCTGTCCCGTTCGGCAGTCCAGAAGCTGTTCGAACTGATGGCCTTCAAAGCGAAGGAAGAACGTGCTCGATCAATGACGGGGACCCGGTCAAAGACTACCACGCTTTCAGCGAAGCAGCTCTTTGAGTTGTGGTCGGCCAACGTGAAGTTCTCTACCCTGACCACCGGTGAGGATCGCCAAGGAGGAAACGAGATGCAATTCAAGATGAGCTTTGTGGAGGCCTCTGCTTTCGCTTGGAACCGCCTCTTAGTCTTTGAGAAGGTTCGCAACAGTGTCCTTGAAGCAGAGGACTGTGCTTCCAAGTTGTGTAGCGTTTATGTTGTGTTGTTTTTTGGTTTCCAGATGATTCTGATGATGATGGATGATGCTGGCATTGTTAGCTTGGGAAGTTTGGTGATCATCGATGAGCGCTCGGATGTGCATGATTTTGTCACAAGTGTTGACGTTTTTGTTTCTCATGTTGTAAGTTGTATTCATATTTGTTTCTCTGGTCGTTTGCTAGGAGACCTTCGGGAAAAATACGCTTTGGTCCAGCGTCTATCAGCTGGAGGCCATTGCCAAGAAGTTGTCAGGCAGAAAAGACATCGAGGAAACCGCTGCTTTCATCATGCAGGGGTCGCTGCAGCTGTGGCGAACTGGCAAAATCCAGCCATCGTCATTTACAGCCCGAAATCTTCAAGGAAAAGGGCTCAGCGGTGGCAAAGGCACTGCCGACTTTTTGCTGCTGAAGTGGGGATTTTTGCAGAAGATCTTCGGCATGATTCACAACAGTGCGTTGAGCGAATCCCAGAAATTCACACTGAAAAAAGCTTTCTCGAACTGGGACAGCTACCTCCATTACTTCGAGCCAGAGAAGGAGAATCCCAATTTGGCATGGCAAGCTCAGCTTCCAGATGCAATCCGTCCTCTGCTGGAATTCACAGAGAACCTGATCTATGACGTGAAGTTTGATGCGAAGGCGGAGCAATCACACAAACGCTGAAATATGCGTATATGGTGTTGAATAAACACCTGAATCATCATTGTGATGATGAACATGATGCTGGGAACCATGCTGATGANAGCAATCACACAAACGCTGAAATATGCGTATATGGTGTTGAATAAACACCTGAATCATCATTGTGATGATGAACATGATGCTGGGAACCATGCTGATGATGGTCATGAAACATGAGGTGACTATGATGATGTTGATGATGTTGATGATGATGATGATGATGACGATGATGGTGAGGTAATGTTAATTTGCCTTTGGAACAATTGTGTCCCGTCATTGTCATTTGTGTCCTTTTTTGGTTTCCGGAAAGAAATCACCAACTGCCTCCCGCAGGTCAAGAGCTTTTGCATTGCAGGAGGCTCCCCGGCAGACCTCCAGGACCGGGATGAATTCAAGGATNGCCTCCCGCAGGTCAAGAGCTTTTGCATTGCAGGAGGCTCCCCGGCAGACCTCCAGGACCGGGATGAATTCAAGGATGAGATGAAGAAAGTCGATGCTGCATTGAAGGAAGTGGCTGGCATTGTTGACCAAGTGGATGCCGCAATGAAAGATGGTGATGGTGATCATGAAGGAGAGAAAAACACAGAGCTTTCATTGGTGACCTGCCCAACTTGGCAAAGTCTTGCCCTCGATGGTCCCGGGGCTGAAAAGGAGATTGCTGAGCGGGCTTTGCAGAGGGAACAGCTGCAGAAGCTGATTCGTGCGCTCACACCAGAAGACAAGGAGACGTTGCTCAAATACGAAAAGGAAGCTCGTCGCTTAGTCCGATCAAAAGTGTCACTCATCGTGGAGAGCGACAGGAAGCAATCGATGGTTGACGAACTGAAGGAGGCGGTGAGTAGAACAGGTGTCAAGGCCGGAGATGGAGGTGACCTTCTGATCGCTTACGATCAAAAGTGTGCAGGCGAGGCAAAAACCAATCCTCATATTCGGGTTCCGCCTTTGCAGCAAGATCGTCTGAAGAAGTGCGTGGGCTTCACCCTCGAATCCATCGGGGTGGACCATATTCCCAACAACGTGACCATCGCCATTTTCGATGCCCACCAACTCGGCAACCAAAGAGCTACTGGTCGGCATTTTTTTGGTCGGCATTTTTTTATATTTTTTTGATTGTTTTGGTTGGTCAAAACATATTGTTTTTTTGTTTCCCAATTGTGTGCCACTCAGAATATCCTGAATTGCGTGGTCATGGGCGACGCGAAACTCCCCACCAACCAGAAGGCAGTGTATGTGACTTGGTCGGAACCGGAGATGCAAAGCCGATTGATGAAGTTCAAGCAGTCGAAGCAGCTTCAGCAGCTCGAGACCATCTACATCATCACCGGTCCCAACAGCACTCCTGAGAGGCGAAATCGAATCAATTTCGAAGGCAGCACGACTGCAGNTTCAGCAGCTCGAGACCATCTACATCATCACCGGTCCCAACAGCACTCCTGAGAGGCGAAATCGAATCAATTTCGAAGGCAGCACGACTGCAGGGAATGCGTTGGTCAATGCACCGCTGTGCAACCTCAACACTGGGTGGATCCTGACCTTTGCACAGAAGAAAGAGCTGTTTGGTGAACTGCGCCTTTCGGTGGGAGGATCATCAGATGCCAGCGTCCAGATGGCCAAGCCGAACCGGTGGCGTATCACCAGACCAGTGCCACGGTATGGCAAGAGATCATCAGATCCGAAACCATGGCCAAGTGCGTTGTCGATTGGTGCCCGATGGATGTGCTTCCAGGGCTTTGTTTGGACATGGGAANCGGTATGGCAAGAGATCATCAGATCCGAAACCATGGCCAAGTGCGTTGTCGATTGGTGCCCGATGGATGTGCTTCCAGGGCTTTGTTTGGACATGGGAATCGCATACGTCGGGGTCACCTTCACCCAGGAACATCAAGAGCAGCTGTATGAACGGCTGAGCCAGGTGGTGTTTCAAAAGATGAGAACAGAAGGGAAGTTCTACCGCCCGGAGGTGGCCAGGATTCTGAAACCACTTGGAGCTAGTCCAAAGGAAAAAGCGACTCCAAAAGTCAAAGCCGAGCCCAAACCGAAGCCAGAGAACGCAGAGACGGCAGAGTCCAAAGCCGGCAACAAACGCAGCCCTGAGGAGACTGGTGGAGAAGCGGCCCCCAAGAAGAAGGTTAAAGCCAACAAAGCGGACGATGAGAAGCAGGAGGGCACAGCTGGGAGCAGCGGTGCTGACAAGAATGATGAGGTGAAGAAGAAATTGCAGGAACAGCTGACAAAGAAGATTGAGGAGGCTCGTGCAAAAACCGCCTGAGGGACTTAGGTTGACACGGGGGACCACCGGTGAACTACTATCAAAATTTTCATACATTTTGGGATTCCATGCATATGACATGCTCTGAATTTTACCATACTTTCTGGTGTGATCCGGTGGCAATCTTGTGTGCAGTGCCCAGAGAGGAACACAAATTGAAATTGCCAGCATCCGAGCAAATGGCAAACCTCTCCAGGGCAACCAATCCTTTTTCGGCCCAGTGCGGCACGCATTAATTACTGTAGCACCACGAAATCTTTTGGATCATTCCCGTGATAAAAAA
This sequence comes from Symbiodinium sp. clade C Y103, assembly GCA_003297045.1. Lineage (NCBI taxonomy): Eukaryota > Dinophyceae > Suessiales > Symbiodiniaceae > Cladocopium > Cladocopium sp. clade C. Next base: position 22,368 of record BGPT01003573.1, on the reverse strand, counting down.
CGTCTTGTAGATTTCAGTTTATTCTTCAGTTCTTTAGAACATGGATTGAACAAATCATTTTATGATCAGACCAATTGTGGGAATGGTCACGCAAATGCACGGCACCGGCAAACAAACCATTTTCGAGATCATCATTTGCTGGCCGCGTGTGTTTGAGATACAACCAGAACAGGGAACTTGGAAAGGGTCACCGTGCAGGATGTACCACATTTCCAGAGTACATAGATTGGTAAATGCATATTACCCTACCGCATTTGCATCATCACTTCATCACCTGATGACCCTGAACAAGTGACTCTTCCGTGGACTTGCAACCATTCAAGTCCAAACATTGTAGTCGACGCCGTGGCCAAAATATCTTTTGTTGAGCAGGATCGGGATGAAGACGGTGAACGATGATGATGTTTATGAGAATGATGATCATGATGATTATGATGATTATGATGATTATGATAATGATGACGAGGATGATGAGGATGATGAGGAGGAGGATGAGGATAAAGATGAGAAAACAACCATGCGCTGAAAGATGCGCGAATTGTGCTGCATAAGCACTGTAAAACAAAGGCGCTATGAGATGATGATGATTTTAGCGTCGTCTACAGAAGGCAGTGGTGCCGTTGCTGCCTCTTGTTGAGATTTTTTGAGAACAGAAATAATGTGTTTTGATTAGCAGGTGTTTGCTCTGACAGAAATATGACTGTTTACAGATATTGTCGTCCACCGACCGATGCCCCAATCGGATACAAAAAAACATGATATGTTCTTGTCACTCGTGATTTTATGGTGCAAATATACATGCGTGTTTTTTCGTGCTTTCGCAGCACAGATGGCGCATCTTCCAGCGCGTGGTCCGCATTGGCCCAAAGTGCTTTCAGCAGCGGAGTGACAGTTTAGAATGCTCAGATTAGTGGAATGCCCGTGATGGCATGTGCATTAGTATGCAAGAACCACATAATTAAATGATAACTTTAATGTTGTTGAGTGTGTATCACCAAACATGATTTCGCAGCAAATTTTTCATGATTAAATTTGACTACAAAAAATTAGCTACTAAAGAAAAGGACTCGAGCAATAAACATTTCCAAACTAACATCAAGCATCATCAAACCATCAGAAATTTTCCGGTCCTGGAACCATGGATGAGTTTGACGATGACATCGAAAATTTAGCACGCAAAGTGCGCAACTGCAACAGACAGAGGAACAAACGCGCCCGAGCTTCTGATCGGGACAAAGTGAAGAAGGTTCGGTTGAAAAGAGAGGCCAAGAAAAGAGGCAGCAAGAAGGATTTCGTTCCTGTGCCATCAGACCGCACTGCCGGAGCTTACAGTTTATCTGATGATGGCGGGCTGAAAGTCGGAAGTGCTTGCACCGGCTGGTGCGCAGAAAGCCAGGCGCTGACACAGCTTGGGGTCGGACACACATTAATCTGTACTTGCGACTCCGAGCCGGACGTGAAACAATATCTGGACGGAAACCTCAAGAGCCTCCGCTTCCACCACAATGTCTTCTCGCAATCCTTTTCGGAGGAAGAGTATTGCGATTTGTTGGTGGCAGGTTTTCCTTGTCAGCCATATTCAAGCGAAGGTTCGCGAGGTGGGAGTTCAGACCCTCGCTCGAAGGTGGTGGACCCAATCATAGGTTATTGTGAGAAGAAAAAACCTCTGATGATCCTTCTTGAGAATGTTCCTGGTTGGGAAACTGTCGGCAAAGACAAATTTGATGAAGTGTGGGAGAGACTTTCATCAATTCGCGATGCATCAGGGGACGCATTCTACAATCTCTACAAGACCCGCCTGCAGAGCGCGGACTTTGGCAGTGTGCAAAGAAGGAATCGGCTGTACGTGGTTGCACTGAGCCGAGCCTGTGACATTGGTTTCACATGGCCGGATCCGTTGCCAAAGAGCCTCACTTCGTTTGACTCCATCCTCGATGCTGGAAGCACAATCTATGATAGGTTTACCGTGGATGACGTCCCTATGGACGTAATGAGAACAAAAACCCAGAGGAATGCAGTGGCAGACGCATTGCAAATGTGTGCCGACGGTATGCCATCAGAGCACCTTGTGGTGGATATAGGCACGGGCCGTGGCCGGAGGGTGACTCGAGGGTATTTCCCGACCATCACTGCGACCCGCGCCAAGAGCAGGGATTTCTTCAGCCCGCAATTGAGAAGAAGATTCACATTGACCGAGTTGGCGCGGGCGCAGGGTGCCAATGCAGATGAAATCAACATTCAAAGTGTCAAACCCGCGGCCTTTGGGAAAATCATTGGCAACGCTATGAGCGTGGGAACAATTAAGGCCATACTCTCCCAGATGCTGAAGTGCATCGGTCTCTTGGATTGAGAGGCCTTGTGCAAGACCATCTGCCGTTGTGAAAAAAAGAACGGAAGGTCTCGGGATTCAGATGATGTGATCAGAATCCGGATGAGGTTGATGATGATGATGATGATGATGATGATTGCACTGCAGTCTGCATCTCTGAGTTCATTCATTGGCATTCTGCATTATTTGATTCCACCATATGATGGCACCTCTTCAGTACCAAACATTTGTTTTTCATATTTTTTCGAACTGTGATATGAGAACAGAAAGGGAGAAATGACGATGCTCAAATTTAGGAAGAATGATGATGCTGAAAAAGGCATCCATGCGCTGAAACATGCGCAAATTGTGCTGGAAAAAAACACTGCTAAACACAGGCATTTTGTTGAAACTCTTGCTTGCGTTCATTTTTGGGAACTTGTCCCGGTGTGAGGCCTTTGCATTGTTCATGGACGCCCTGATGCCGCTTCATCAACTGTAACAAGGTGTCGCTGGGAAAAATGTGTTCGTCGCCTCATAATATTCACAACACACGGTCATTTCACCTACCCAGAGTCCCTGGGATTGATCAGGATTTTGTATTATTATCACATTCTTCGCATACTTAACATATCTCGGTAGGTTGCGTCTTGACGATCAGAATCCTGATCTGAGGATGATGCTGGTGATGATGGTGGTGATGATGAGATATGAAAGGGATGATGATTGCGGCCGCCATGGTTGTCTGAATTTGCTGGTGCTCAGCTTGGAGCAAGAGAGCTGGGGGTGAAAACAAACAAAAATGCATTGGAACAACCGCAGCAATAATCGTTTTGAAGCATGCTGCTCTGTTGTTACGGGGAACATGCATCGTTTCTATGAATCATTGTTCCTGCCAGGGGCAGCAATCATTGTTGCTGTCAGCCACAACTGGCGCTCCTCCTGGGTTTGTGTGACGTCATGGTCCAGACATTCCTTGACCAAAGCTGGTACCGCCTCTTTGCCCGTCCTCCTCAGAGGACTGTCCAGGGCCTATTCTTTCGGTACCAGCATCTCCCCGACTTGGGCCGCCGGGGCAAGGATAATGGGAGGCCCAATTCTATTTACTAGATGCATGCATGCATGCATGCATGTCAGTGATGTCAATGATGTTAATGCAGTGCATGCGTTGCTTGTTTTTTGACGCCGAAACATAATTACTAACGCATTTCACAGTTGAATTTGGGAACCCGATTTTTCTTTTTGGAGAGGCTTTGCACAGAGTTTCTGAATCTGTTCAGTTCTATTGGAGGGACAAANCTAACGCATTTCACAGTTGAATTTGGGAACCCGATTTTTCTTTTTGGAGAGGCTTTGCACAGAGTTTCTGAATCTGTTCAGTTCTATTGGAGGGACAAAGGCACCATTCATTTTTTAATAATTCTGATAATTTGACAAGAAGGGCTAAACATTTTCTCCACCCGTATCATCCTCGCCGGTGATACGTGGGCGCTGCAAAATGCGCCGAGCCGCTGAAAAATGCGGTCAGAAGGGGGTGTTCTTCCTTTGTTTCATTCTTAAGAAATTGGTTTTCTGTGTGTGTCTGTCATGGTGCTATTGATTGTGAAAAACATTATATATGATTCATGGTGACCAAAAAAAATGCCCGGAAATTAGTTTATAGTGAGGGAAAAAAATGCCCGGAAATTAGTTTATAGTGAGGGGATAAACAAAAAGATGACTGTTACAGGTTTAAAAAATGAACATAGAATAAATGGCAAACCCGCTGAAATATGCGGTATACCGCTGCAAAATGCGGTTGAGCCTTAGCACTTTGGAAAGTGTTGTTGCCATTTAATCTTACACCATTAAAATATGTGGATCACGGCCTCTGTGATTCGTATGTGTATCATGTCATGCATGTTGATATGAACTTTAATTATATATTAATATTTATATGTATATATATATACATGCATTTTCACATGCAATTTACAATGGAAAAATAACGTTACTACCATGGACGCATGCGCAGTACAAAACTAATTTACCGATTTACGGTTCAACTCTCTCAGTGTACCATTTTCTCACAGGTAAGATGCTGGATCTTCAGCGCAAGCCAAAGCCAAAGCCCTCGGTGGAAGGGATGGGACTTGTGGTGGTGTGCTGAGGCTCTGATAGCCAACAAAAGTTGATTTAAAATTGATGTGAGATCTATGTTTATACGAGTCACTGTTTGCCATGCAGCAACATATTTTCATCAATAAACAAATGAGTACGCATAGTTGAGCCTCGCAAGGGTTTGCTGATTAGGATACCCTGCAAATTTTCTGCCGGAACACATCAGGCACCCCCTTTATGAATATGAATCATATATCTGATAGAAGATACCCGCACCGCCTGCCCCGCCGGCCAGGTCCGCAGTAAGGGTTGCAATAACAAATGGCCAGTAGCCCCCCAAAGAATTATTTAACCACCCCATGACACACATCCCCAGTTGTTGAATATGGTTCCATCGCCAATAGGCGGTGGTGTGTTTTTTTTTCATGTCGGTTGGCACACTGAAACTAGGTTCCTCTGTAGGCCCCACACTGAATAGACACACACACACACATGACATGCCCCGTTNTGGTGTGTTTTTTTTTCATGTCGGTTGGCACACTGAAACTAGGTTCCTCTGTAGGCCCCACACTGAATAGACACACACACACACATGACATGCCCCGTTATGTATGTGTCGTCCCTTCGATCAATGGCCAACCGAGATTTGCTGGTTGGCCTCAGTGAATCTTTGTTTGCCATTGTTGTCCCCATGATAGGTTTGGTTTAGGTTGGTTCAGAAAGAAATGCCGATGTACGCCCGGCACTGTTATTTGCTCATGGGGACTTAGCCCACCCCAACCCATGCGCCATCATCACACGCACACTGTCATGTCATCCGCGTACAGGAGGTATCATCTTTCATCCGCCCAGGCATGGCTGAATCTTGGGGAAGTAACGATTTTTGGGGGTATTATATTCAGCCATGCCTGGGTCGTCCCAAGGAGGTAGCTGATCTCGTTCGAAGAGGAGTTCTCAACAGGATACCTGATGTCGTTCGAACTGACGGAAGTGAGCAAGGACAGATGTCAGAACAGACCGAAGGTGAGCCAGGACTTTGGTGGCTTCAGATGTAAGAAGCGCCATGGCAACCAGCGCCTGGGATTACAAAACCAAGAGAATGGGTGCGTGTCCGCACCGATGGGCGCATTTGGTCGTGGAATGTCGAAGACACGACCTTCGGGAGTGACTTGTTCACCTACTATGACTGCAATTGGTCAGTCGCAGGCTCCCAAACTTTCCTGGCTGGGCAGAATCCCAAACGGTGGGGACCAAACTTCGAAGACATCGACGGCCCAACAAGCCCGGCAATTCAACGAAGCCTTCGCAGCTCGTATGGCAGCATGGCCAGAGCTCTGTGAACATGTGCGTCGTTTGCATCCGCACCCCATGTACCCCCCTAAACACACGTACACATTGAATTGACCACCAACTGCTGTGCCCACCAAAGATTGTTTTGCACACACCAAACCTTGTGGTCTTTAATAAATCCATATAGATATATACCCAGCACCGCTGAAAGAAACCCAAATAAATGTGGCTCAAGTACATCCTTCGCGGTATTCTGAATGTCCCTATGGTGGCTTGCCGCCATAGGGACATTCGTTCTTGGGCCTGGGCTCATTGCCGCGCCATGAGTGGTTTCGTTCTTGGGCCTGGGCTCATTGCTGAGCCAGTGGTGGTCATTCGTTCTTGTGAGCCTGGGCTCATTGCTGAGCNATGTGGTGGAGAGACTTCTGCCTTTTGAGCGGTTTTTCTTTAAATGAGCGTAATTGCACGACTTTTGGCATTGTTGCACTTTGTGCATTTGGAATACGAAATTGTGAGCGTATTTTCCAGCGTCATAAGCGTAAATACCCAGGAAAAAAAACGTAAATACCCGTCCGTCAAGACACAACAAGTGAGCATAAAAAAAATCAGAACGAGCGTAAATCCAAGAAATCACTGCAATGAGCAGAAAAAAATGCTAATGAAAGATCCAGGTATATATATAAATCCCAGGTCCGGATCAANAAATCAGAACGAGCGTAAATCCAAGAAATCACTGCAATGAGCAGAAAAAAATGCTAATGAAAGATCCAGGTATATATATAAATCCCAGGTCCGGATCAAGGTCGTCTGGCAGGTCGAGCCATTGCAATATAAGTCCTTTAGGACCTCAATCTATGTAATATACATATATGAGCAGAACAAATGCTAATTAAAGATCTAGGTATATATAATTTTTTCCCTCCCACTCATGGTAACGGACACGTTGCGGTGGAGCAGTCAAATTCTGAGACCTTAGTCTCGGCCGATGAAATCACCAAGCGACCGATCATGCATCTTTCTGCAACGATCCAAAAAGTCAGCCGGTGGCTCGGCCAANTCAAATTCTGAGACCTTAGTCTCGGCCGATGAAATCACCAAGCGACCGATCATGCATCTTTCTGCAACGATCCAAAAAGTCAGCCGGTGGCTCGGCCAAAGTGTCGTAATCCATACAGACACTGGCAGTACAGAATTTCTGGACAAAACTACTGGCGATGGGTCTAAAAAAAAANAAAGTCAGCCGGTGGCTCGGCCAAAGTGTCGTAATCCATACAGACACTGGCAGTACAGAATTTCTGGACAAAACTACTGGCGATGGGTCTAAAAAAAAAAACGGTATTCTTTCAGCGGTGCTGGGTATATATATATATATACATCCCAGGTCCGGATCAAGGTCGTCTGGCAGGTCGAGCCATTGCAATATAAGCATCTATATTTATATATATTATATATATATATATACATCCCAGGTCCGGATCAAGGTCGTCTGGCAGGTCGAGCCATTGCAATTTAAAGTCCTTTAGGACCCCAATCTATAATNTATATCTATAGCCTGGTTCCAAATGTAGAGGGGATAATGCCCCCACTTTGGCGGGGGCTAGGTCTTCAGCACAAATGGTGCATCTTGCGTCTTGCAGGAGCCCTCAGCGGGGTGGGGTGGCTGACGTGCCTTTTTGTATTTGGGTAAAAAATATTCACATGACTGCTGAAATACGCAGCTGCAGCCTGCTGAAACATGCAGTTCTTACTTACAATCACAATACTGTCACAATACTTGCTAAACATGCAAGCAGACTGCTGAAAGATGCAGTGGGGTGTTTTAGGTGGGATTGAATATGGAGCCTTGCGCTTGATTTTAACGTACTTCTCATGAAATGGTTAATTCCTTGTTGCTAACACAGGAATCCAAAATGTGTGAAAAAAATTGTGCGATTGTTTGACATGCTGTGTCTTGTGAAATTAAGCAGTAAGACGTAATCAGGAACACGTCGCCCTGAAACCTTGATGGTCTTGCGTATGACACAGGTAACACGATCTACCTTCAGCACGACGTTGGATCTTATTTGCCAGAGCCCTGGGTGAGATGGGAGTGTCAGTGGTTTGCTGTGGTGGGCATCCAACAAAATAGGAAAAAAACATGGGATCAATGTAAGATCCATGTATTGATCATCTGTTGCCGAGCAACAATATATTTGTTCGGGAATCAACACGTTGCTCTTCATTCGTTAGTATATAGATTTTTTTGGCCACTGTGAGAGTGGCGCAGTAACTAGGAATTAGGATGACCACCAATTCTTCTGCTGGAACACATCAGGCACCCCCCATTATGAATATGATAGAGGAAGATACCCGCACCGCCTGCCCCGCCGGCAAGGTCCGCACCGGGGTTTTGAACATAGCAAATGGCCAGTAACCCCCGAATAACCACCTCATGATTAGGCCACACATCCCCAGCTGTTGAGTATGGTTCCATCGCCAATAGGCGATGGTGTGTTTTTTTTTCATGTCGGTTGGCACACTGAAACTAGGTTCCTCTGTAGGCCCCACACTGAATAGACACACACACACACATGACATGCCCCGTTNTCCCAAGGAGGTAGCTGATCTCGTTCGAAGAGGAGTTCTCAACAGGATACCTGATGTCGTTCGAACTGACGGAAGTGAGCAAGGACAGATGTCAGAACACACCGAAGGTGAGCAAGGACCGCAAGGACAAAGATGTCGCTGGAACTGACAGCGCAAGGACGCAAGTGCCGTGTGAACAAAACACATGGGCAACGGTCTTCGATGAAACGANGCAAGGACCGCAAGGACAAAGATGTCGCTGGAACTGACAGCGCAAGGACGCAAGTGCCGTGTGAACAAAACACATGGGCAACGGTCTTCGATGAAACGAGCACCCGGCCAACGGTCGGAACCAGGATCCCGGTGCGGCATTGAGACCCGCCAGGTCTGCCCGTTTCTGGATCCCGATGCGGCATGATGTCTTCAATGAAGGCCGCGGTCACTTCTACCGCCCTCAGGCCCAAACTTTGAAGAGGCCGATGGCGCAACTTTCCCGGCGCCGGGCGAGGACGAGCTGTGGAAACTCGTGCGCAGCGAACAGCACATTGATGCTGCGGCACTTCNACTTTGAAGAGGCCGATGGCGCAACTTTCCCGGCGCCGGGCGAGGACGAGCTGTGGAAACTCGTGCGCAGCGAACAGCACATTGATGCTGCGGCACTTCGTTTTTTTTTGCATTTGCACCCCCATGTACCCCCCTAAACACACGCACACACTTAATCGTCCACCAACTGTGATTTGTACCCACCAAAGATTTCACACCATTTAGGCCCTTAGTCCTGTAGTTTAGGCCCACAAGGTAAATCCAAGCAAAAACTGCTATGAGCAGAAAACAGTGCTAATTTAGCTCTCTCTTAAACGAGCATTTATTTGTGATGTTTGGAGGATACCAGTCCGTCAGGACACAAATGCCCGTTTTCGAGTTCAAGTGAGCATAAAGGTCAGAACGAGCGTAAATCCAAGCAAAAACTGCTATGAGCTGAAAATCAGTGCTAATTGAAGATCCAGGTAAATAAATATATATATATATATATACATCCCAGGTCCGGATCAAGGTCGTCTGGCAGGTCGAGCCATTGCAATATAAGCATCTATATTGCAATTATTATTATTATATATATATATATATACATCCCAGGTCCGGATCAAGGTCGTCTGGCAGGTCGAGCCATTGCAATTTAAAGTCCTTTAGGACCCCAATCTATAATATATANTCGTCTGGCAGGTCGAGCCATTGCAATTTAAAGTCCTTTAGGACCCCAATCTATAATATATATATATATATAAAAAGCCATGTATATATATATATATATATATCTATAGCCTGGTTCCAAATGTAGAGGGGATAATGCCCCCACTTTGGCGGGTTCTAGGTCTTCAGCACAAATGGTGCATCTTGCGTCTTGCAGGAACCCTCAGCGGGGTGGGGTGGCTGACGTGCCTTTGTGGGATCATCATCTTGTTCTTGNCTAGGTCTTCAGCACAAATGGTGCATCTTGCGTCTTGCAGGAACCCTCAGCGGGGTGGGGTGGCTGACGTGCCTTTGTGGGATCATCATCTTGTTCTTGGCAAGCGGACTGTTGAAGGATGCAGTGGGGTGTTTTGTTGGGATTGAATTTGGAGCCTTGCACTTGATTTTACGGTACTTCTCATGAAATCATCATCATCATCATCGTCATCATCATCATCATCAATACCAGAACTGGTAACGATTCAATTTCTTTGTCAAACACAAATCAGGGATTCCTACTCTCACAGTGGACGTTTCAATGAAATTGATAGCCGTTTGTGGCTTTGCAAGTTTTGGGCCGACTTGGGTTGGGGGCAATGGATGATGAGCTTCTGGATGCCCCCGCGGGGCCAGAGGAGCTCCGTGCTGAGGAAAGGGCAAGGCAGCTTCAAAACGACCCTGCAACACAAGCCGGTTGGGCAGCTGTTTGGCGAGATATGGCCAACTTGCCGGAGTCTTCAGATGAAGACGAAGAGCCGGAGCCGGTGACACCAGAGCCCGAGCCCGAGCCCCCGATCGACGAGCCAGAAGCAGAGCTACGCCCTCAGAGACCCCTGGTCATGGAGCCAGACCCGGAAGCGGGCCCTGTGGTGGTGCTACGGGTGGCCCAACGTTGGCTTCGCCGCTACCGGTGACACCTGGGGTGTGGCGCTTGGTGTCTTGATGCCGCAAAACATCAGAATCATCCGATGTCTGGTCCTCTGAATCGACGAGTTGGACCCTGACAAGCCAGACCCGGAGATGGCAGATACTTAATTAAATTAGTTGGCCAATACGGCTGCAATCGTTTCCTTAATGAGAAACCAGCTGTCTGTCAGTCAGTAGATTCGACTTGGAATTTTGAATACAGTATCAAAAATACTGAGGATCCTTGAGAATAGATGGGTGGTGCTTCTGCAGTCACTTGCTTTGCATGCACATGTATCATTTTATATACACATGCACATATATTAAATGAATAAAGGAATAAATTTGTGTGTGATACAAAGGACCACTCAATCAAGGATTCTTTGTTGCACTGCTCTGCCGCAACGAAATCGCGTTCCGATGTGCAGGAGTAAAAAAGTTATCTTGATTCCGAATGTAGAGGGGATAATGGCCCGGCTAGGTTTTCAGCACAAATGGTGCATCTTGCATTCCCCAAGAACCAAAGAGAATTTGAGACTTGCTCTGCGGCAAGCAAATCGTTCCGATGTGCAGGAGTAAAAAAGTTATATCCTGATTCCGAATGTAAGGGGATAATGGCCCGGCTTAGGTCTTCAGCACAAATGGTGCAGCTTGCAGGAGCCTTCAGCGGGGTGGGATGGCTGACGTGCCTTTTTATATTTTAATATTCACATGACTGCTGAAATACGCAGCTGCAACCTGCTGAAACATGCAGTTCTCAATTACAATTACAATACTTGCTGAAACATGCAAGTGGACTGCTGAAAGATGCAGTGGGCTGTTTTGGTGAGGCCTTCGCGGCTCCTGTACGCCATCATTTCCTTATTAGTAACATTGAATATGTTGAAAAGGCATTAAAGTGGAAAGGATATTTCTTGATTAAGTAGTTTTAGGGATTTGAAATGATTTGAATGAACATGTATATAGTTATTTCTTTTTGCAGCAAAGTGTAGCAATAACACCAGCATCAAACATGGTCCCCCCTGTTGAGAGGACCCGTCTTCAGCACAAATGGTGCATTGCATCTTGCAGGAGCCCTCAGCGGGGTGGGATGGCTGACGTGCCTTTTTATACTTGGGTAAATAATTAATATTCACATGACTGCTGAAATACGCAGCTGCAACCTGCTGAAACATGCAGTTCTCAATTACAATTACAATTACTTGCTGAAACATGCAAGTGGACTGCTGACGATGTGTGAGAAAGTGTGCAATTGTTTGACATGCTGTGTCTTGTGAAATTATGCAGTGAGAAGTAATCAGGAGTTTAGTATATTGTTCCAGCGGAGTTGTTTGTGAGAAGTCGTGTAACATTGAATATGTTGAAAAGGCGTTAAAATGGAAAGGATATTTCTTGACTAAGTAGTGTTAAGGATTTGAAATGATTTGAATGAACATGTATATAGTTATTTTTTTGCAGCAACGTGTAGCAAGACGCAGGCCATAACACCAGCATCAAACATGGTCCCCCTGTTGAGAGGGCCCGTCTCCTGAGACGCCTTCATAGGACACTCCGGGACGTCCCGGAGTGTCCTATGACAGTGTCTCAGGAGCAACTTGTGTTTACGCGTGCAGTTTTTGAGCGACTACGTGGCACGTTAAGAGGGGTTGCTCCTGAGACACTTTCATAGGACACTCCGGGACGTCCCGGAGTGTCCTATGAAGGCGTCTCAGGAGACGGTCCCTCTCAACCAGGTAAACCATGTTTGATAGGAGGTGTGATGTTCCCACGGTCCGGGACGTCCCGGACCGTGGGAAAATCACACCTCCAATCAAACATGGTCACCCTGTTGAAAGGACCCGTGTCTCCTTTATTTCAAAAATTGAAATGGAGTTTGATGCGCTTTACGCCACCTTTACGCCACCTTTACTTCAATTAATTTGCGATGGAGTTTGGGGCCTTTACGGCACCTTTACTTCAAAGATTTGGGATGGATTTTGGGGCCTTTACGCCACCTTTACGCCGCCTTTACTTCAAAGTTTTGGGATGGAGTTTGGCACCTATACGCCACCTCTACTTCAAAGCTTTGGGTGTGATTTTGGAGCCTTTACGCC
>BGPT01003572.1:33796-36190 GCA_003297045.1 Symbiodinium sp. clade C Y103 | reverse complement strand
AGAACTTTTTTGTTTCACAAGAACATTGTTGATTTCCAAAGTTGTTTGTTGCTGCCTGTGCTGTGTGCTACGGCACAGGCCTTTCTAAAAACGCCCAAACTTTGTGTTTGTATGTATGTATGTATGTCTGTATGTATGTATCTATGTATCTATGTCTGTCTGTCTGTCTGTCTGTCTGTCTGTTTGAATATGTATGTATGCATGTATGTATGTATGTCTGTAAGAAAGTATGTATGTAAATGATATGTGTTAAACATGATATTCCATGATATCCCAGAATTTGGATCGGGAACGAACTAGATTAGATTATCGAAGGAAGTTTAGAAGCTTAACCTTCCGACAATATGGACAGATGGAAAAGCACAGCCATGAAGAAAGTCAGAAGACAGAAGGCGAGATAGGAAGAAAGTAAGAAGAGAAAAGAGATCCAGGTGCGCGAAAAGGTAGGAAAGTCGCAAAACACTGTGTTTTTTCCAATGTTTTGTGGCTCCGGAGGGTCGAAAAGTAGGCTCGCTAAAGCGGCGGGTNCAGGTGCGCGAAAAGGTAGGAAAGTCGCAAAACACTGTGTTTTTTCCAATGTTTTGTGGCTCCGGAGGGTCGAAAAGTAGGCTCGCTAAAGCGGCGGGTGTGGAGACATCTTGGCAGATGAGAGATGAAAAGTTGCACGCCGTTGTGGCGCGAAGCACATTTGGAAGTAAAAAGTGTTAAAAACTGTCGGCTTCGAAACATTTTTGGAAGTTAAGATGTCGAAAAAGTGCACGGCGTTGTGGCGCGAAGCACATTTGGAAGTGAAAAGTGTTAAAAACTGTCAGCTTCGGAGCACTTTTGGAAGTTGAGATGNAAAAAGTGCACGGCGTTGTGGCGCGAAGCACATTTGGAAGTGAAAAGTGTTAAAAACTGTCAGCTTCGGAGCACTTTTGGAAGTTGAGATGTCGAAAAAGTGCACAGCGTTGTGGCGCGAAGCACATTTGGAAATCGTAAAAACGTGAGGGTCTCGGACCACTTTTTGAGGATTCAATGATGATTCGATGTCGAAAAAGTGCATGCAGTTGTGGCGCGAAGCACATTTCCATGTCAAAAGTGTTAAAACTACGCCACAACTACAAGTACGAGCACAAGTACAATTACAACCACAACTACAACAACAACTACATTACCACTACAACTACCACTGCAACTACAACTACATTACCACTACAACTACAACTATGACTACAACTGCAACTACAACTACAACCACAACAACCACTACAAGTACAACAGCTATACAGCAACTACAGCTACAACTTCAACTACATGACAGCNTGACTACAACTGCAACTACAACTACAACCACAACAACCACTACAAGTACAACAGCTATACAGCAACTACAGCTACAACTTCAACTACATGACAGCTACAACTACCACTACAACTACAACTACATTACCACTACAACTACCAGTACGACTACAACTACAAGTACAACTACAACTACAACTATAGCCACAACAACCACTACAACTACAACAGCTACAACAGCTACAACAGCTACAACTACAACAACTACTACAACTACAACTACAACTACAACTACAACTTCAACTTCAACTACAGCAGCTACAACTACAACCACAACAACCACTTCAACCACAACTACAACTACGTTACCACTACAACTACCACTACGACTACAACTACAACTACGACCACAATAACCACTACAACTACAACAGCTACAACTACAACAACTACAACTACAACAANACCACAACAACCACAACAACCACAACAACCACTACAACTACAACTTCAACTACATGACAACTACAGCTACAACGGCTACAACTACAACCACGATAACCATTACAACAGCACTACACTGCACTGCACTGCACTACAACTACAACTACAACTACAACTACAACTACAACAACTACAACCACAACTACATCTACATCTACAACTACAACTACAACTACAACAACTACAACTACAACCACAACAACACTGCGCTGCCTCCAGCCACGCGTCGGTCCATCAGTGGGTTCGCTCTGCAATCCATCCTTCACAGCAACGAACCTCTCCTATAAGTTTCCTATTTTTGAAACTTCCGCCACCGCCTTGTGCGGTACTACTGGTATAACTGATTAGACTTGTCAGTGTCCAACATTCAATGACAACCTCCTTCAGTTGATATTGAAACATGCCCGGAAAACTCTAGAGACATACTAAATGCCGTCCCCGCTGCAGATCCAGCAGCAAATCGCAAAAGTCATCATACTGCGTGCCAATGCAAGGCCGCAAGCGCACGAGAGGTTGCGTGCGAAATGACGACCCGACATGGGGTATAGCCTAGCAGCCGGGTATAGAAACTGTTCACGGGATGATAAAGATGGGTCTCAGCTCGGC
>BGPT01003572.1:13796-28796 GCA_003297045.1 Symbiodinium sp. clade C Y103 | reverse complement strand
CCGGAAAACCCAAACGAAAAATGCAACGGACATCGCTGGGTGAGCAGCTGAAGCAGTCCTCCAGTGAACCTAAGCTGCGGTGGGCTCAACTGGGGCATTCCCAATCCTCATGGACTAACTGGTTAGGTCAGGTATGGTCAGGTCATATCTAAATCGTTTGGACCTTGGACCGAACCCTGCGATGATTTGGGCAGTCACAGACTGCTGTCCTGCGAAAATTGCTTTCCATTGCCTCCACACCGAGCACCGTTGCAAAAAAATCCTCACCCAAGGATACTCAAGGTAGCTGTCGATACGAACATGGTGTAACGCACAGCCCAAAGTTGATCAGGACCCCTTCGCTACGCCTTCCAGGTGGCAATGGTCCGGCCATGTCCCAGAAAAAGGCTGGTCCACTCATCCTTCGGTGATGACCAATATGTCCTTCACGGTATGGGCCGAGTCGCTGGTGGATGTCGTCGACGTTGGCACCGGGGTAGTTGAACCTGGTCACCGCTGGATGAATCTGACTCCCTCCGAAACCTTTCAGATTTCTGGAGTTTTTCAAGGCCTTGGGCTCTGGTCATGTTTTTTAATAGATTCAAACACCAGCTGTGAATAGCTGCAAAGCGCAGGGGTTATGAATGCATCGGTGGTCAACAACGAAAGGAGATGTGAAGAATAAGTTCTGTAAAGTTTCTCCACCCCCAGAATTTGACTGAATTTGACGCTGATGACAAAGGCTATTAGGATTTGATAAACCGAACCAGATCAGATGGTCATATACGAGTACTATACAAATGATTTTTTATGGTGTGTGATCCATTTTTCTGGGTAGTTGAAACCAAACCCAAAACTTTTCGTCAACTTGGATCGCCTTCCAAAATCAGAACAGAAAATTGAAAGTCTGTGGAATCACCAACTCATTCCAAAGCCCATTTGTGGCGGAAGGAGGTGTTGTGAAGACACTCCGAGAATGACCGCACTCAATGGTCCAGTGGAATGCTCATAGATAGGTGGCTATAGGGTGCATGTTGGCTGCGGTGGGTTGGCTGGTGAGATGCGCGAGTCGGAAGCGGCTGAGTGTCTTTGTCAGCCAACACAATTGTGCGGGTCGGACGCTGTATCCCTCACCTCAAGAAGATCCCTCGCAACGAAAAGGTCAGAGGGTGAACCAACGTGATTCAGGATCCGGGCGAACCGAACGGGGAGTAAGGAAAAACCGAATGAAACAAAGAGTCAAGACAAGAGTCAGAACCCCGAAGGGGTATGCATCAAGAACCGGGACGAGCCAGCTGCGTGAGTCAGGAACCGGCGTAGAGTAACGGGCTGTTGGAAGTCACTGTAAACGACAGGACTTAATGCTGATGGGTGGTCCCCTATCGGTAGTGAAGGTTTTGTAATTCACAAACAGGGTATCGGTAAGTGGGTGGTCCCCTATCGGTAGTGAAGGTTTCAATCAAATTTAAACATCCCATGTCCACTCCTTACTACTTTAGTATTCCGATAATTTTGTCGGTTACTCATATATAATCATTTACTTGAAAAAAACACAGTATCTGTCTCTACGTCCGTCTAACTCACATGAGGTTAGTTTGAATTGCTGGACCTTTAGGGACTCGCGAAGGGAAATGAGGACATTTTTTCCCTATAGCCACTGGTCCAGCCATTTGAATAATAATGTATATCTATGTTTGGACCTGTTGGGAAGAGGGAAACAAACACCTTCTTTCCCCATAGCCACCGGTCCGACCACTTCCTCCGTCAAGGTAATTCACCCTCAACAACCACCTGAAATAAACTTCAAACCCACCTGAAACCAACCCTGAATGAACCTTCAATAAAACCTAAAGCAAACCTGGATTCCAAACAAACGTGCACACCACATTGCGAATCGTCATGCAGCCAAGGTACTCGTTGTTGTGGCCGGGCAAACCTCAATGTACACTGCTAACCGCGGAGCGCGGGCTGCACCTGCGGTCAAGGGCATAGCTTCTGTTGCGAGGACGTGTGACTTTTTTCATGGTCACCACAAGCACAAAAGCTTTGACAATTTTTCTGACTGGATGTGACTAGGTCCTCAAAGCATCTCAAATCATAAGTCGGTATGAAATTGTTCATCACAGTCACCATTGAACAGCCGTTGAACAGCTGATTGTCGCTGTGACTGTCAGACCTGCGTCTGTGATGTTGCCGGAAATGGTCGTTGTAAAGTTGACGACCCACGTTCCACCAGCTGCTTTTCCGCCGAATGGATCCACACCAAAAATCCCAGCTCGATAAAGGAACACGGGGGGACTCGCATCAATTGCCGTCTCTGTCACACTTCCGAGCCTTGGTCATGATGGCGGCTCAACTGAAAAAAATGTGGCTGTTACCATTCGCTATTGCCTATAACCCTGAAAAGTTCTGAGATTCTGCCAAGTAAACCCCCCATAATTGAAGATATGATTGGGTTCACCAACAAATCAGTGACACCACATGGGACTTCCTGACACGTCCTGACAAACGGCAACTGCATCTCATGTCGCAAGTGCAACGGGGCATTTGAGAGACACCCCCACCTGAATTCCACCAAGAATCAAATTTTCCGACGCCACTGATCCATATGGTGTGTCTAGGGAGAGCTTGTAGTTCTCATCCCCTTGATCTGCTTGGACAGCGAACTCTATCAGAAGGAATGCAAAATTGTTTACGATGCAACAAAACGGCCTAGTGAAATTGATTGGTAGGGAAGTTGTCGTCGGGCCGGAACCACTGGGCGGGGGCCCTACGGCAGTGCCGACAAGCGCTTGGTTCTCATCCAGAAGATAGTCACGAGGGGGTGACTCCAGGACGCACTCCTGCCAGCAGTGCCAGGAGCTGACACCCGACAGATTTCACTTGGACCTGGGTGAACATGAAAATGTTGCTTGAAACCCAATTTGTAGGATCTTCATTTGATCTTTGTGCAAATCACCACCCCTAGCCTCACTGACAAAACCCCTGGAAAACTATAGAAAACAAAACTGACCTAAAATCAACTAAAAGGTGGCTACTCGTGTCATAGGGTTCGCTGCTTTCTTCAATGAAGCTGTGGAACTCTTGGCCATTGCTACCAGGCCTACAGACTATTTACAGGTTGCACTCCCTTGGGTTGGGATATGTCTCTTGGGCATGAACAAGAGGACTACACACTGACTTGCTACATTGCCATCCACAGGCATGTCCCTGGCCCCCTGCCAGTCAATATGGCAACCTACATAGTTTTTGAAACCTAACAAAAACTAAGAAAAACTATTTAGAAAAAAAAGTTCCTTGCCGCCTAGCCCCCCCATGTCCATCCCCAAGAGCAAGGCCACCTAAACAGAACTCCACTTCCAACACACCCTCTTCAACTCAGGCTGCAACAATATTCCAACTGTGTCTATAGATTTCCATGTTTTTTTTGCTGCACAGGAAATGTTCAGATTTTCTTAGGCCTAAATTGGCCAAAGAAGGTATCAAATCATAACCTATGTAAGTGGTTCTAGGACATGCAGCAGTCGTGCAAAACTTTGTCACATCCTCGAGTTCCAGAGCCCACCCGCTCCTCAGCGCCTCGGCTTGGATTCATAGCAGGGAGTCCCGGTACTGATTCTGATGTCGGAGTAATCCCTCTGAACCGCGGGTAGGGTAGGTAAGGGATCCCCGTGACTGTACAAAAAATGGTTTATAAAATGATTCAAAAGGTGTCTTTTTGATGCATATTTATGGAATGAGTCGGCATGTTTAAGCATCTGAGATTGTCTGAGATACAAAGATGCAAAACCAAGCTGGCAGGTTTATACAATGAGGTATCGTGTTCAAAGGAAACACAACATATCTTTTATATAGCAGCCCAGTGCCAACCTTAATCGAACACTGAACCGCACGAAATTTTCCCTGAAAATTACTAAGCTTAAGTATAGAAGCAGAGTAAAGCATGACACAGCGCGACGTGCCCTGTCTGAAAAAAGTGATGCGAAATGAATCAAAACAAGGGGAGCAAAACACTCGGTGCCTTCATGGACTTGCGCAAGAAGTGGTATGGCAATACAAATGAAAAAATATGTCAATCAAAGATATGTAGTCATAGCGTGAAGATGCGCGAAGCAAAGCACAACAAGCGTCAAAGCAAAGCTAGCTGAACCCATCATAAGAAGACATGACATGGAACTACGGAGTTGCAATAATGTCTGCTATGCCACGTTAAAAAATGTTGGCGGTGATTGCATCTGAAAATAGATCACGCTGGCACTATCTTCAAAGGAGGGACAGCTTGCGAAAAAATCAATGTTGTCTTTGCACTAGGCGCAAGTATAATGACGGATGTTCAATGCGATAAGCTGTGACGTGCCTTCAATAATACAGAAAATGTGTTTGTTTGTATTTTATCTATGTTTTCTGATGTTGTTTCTTCTTTTTGAATCTTTCTGGACTTTGAACGTGGAGACTCAGAGTGGGAACCAGGTGGACCAAACGGTACATTGATGCATTTGCAGAGGCTGCACTGTACCTGATGACAAAGTACTGTTGTGAACCTCGATGCAAAATTAACATAAACTAACCAAATACAACGAAGCACTACAGGACAGAAGAACTCTCAGCTGAGTCACTGGTGGAAGTTGTGGACTCTTCCATCTCCATACTTCACTAGGACGAAAGTTTTTTCCCGTCTGCTTCAGAACAAAACAATATGTGCTTTGTTTTTCTTTGCGGATCATTGCGGATCAACATTATGATTCCGAGAGCTATTTCTCGTGGCCTGCGTGGTGGACTGCATTTGTCGTCGTTTCAAATTAGATATTTATTTTGAAGGTTACGAATGTCATCCGCGGTCTGCGACAAAAGTAGAAACTTCCTAAGTAGAAGCTTCTGTGGAGTCTATGGGGCGGTGTTGGAAAGCTCAAGAGGAAAACGTTTCGTCCTGGCGACTGGTGACGCACCCGGGCCTCGGGCGGGGGGTTGGCACCCCGTTGTGCAGCCAGATCTTTTGATGTCATCAATGCCCTTTACAGAAGGAACCGCGGTGGGTTGTGATGCGGTAGACGTTGCTGATGCGTTTGGTGGGTTGGGTCGTTGGGCACGTCACGATTCTATGGGTTGGGATCAATGATTTGACTACCCAGGGGCTTCTATACTCCCAAATCATATATATGTTATATCAGATGTATTATATGTTGGGTAGGTCTTTATCTTGAAGGAATGTTGCACCAAGTAGCTTTAGACATGGTTTGCCCCCACCTCAAGCAGTGTCTAGGATTCCGGGAGCTGAATCTGCAAAGGATTCGCAAAGGAGTCTTCTGAACAAAGATACGAACGATCACACTTCCGACAACTGAGAAGATGCGTGAAGCGTTAAAAATGGTCAAAAAGCCAAGCTAGCTGAACCCATAAGAAGACATGGAACGGCCTTGCGTGCAATGTCATGCGCCACGTGAAGTACATTGCGTGCTGCGAACACTTCTGAAACATGTTCGATGGAATTGAGGACCTTTTCAAAGGGGTCGACCTCCAAACCAATGGCTTTTATGGATCTAACTCCCCAAAATCATATCTAAGTAGCTTGATACAACCCTTTCGGTCAGCAGATTCCGAAACGAATTGCAAACTGTCTTCGAAAAGGAGTTCGAGGGTGTGTGTCAAAAAAATATCATTGAAAATTGATTTTCTTTTGAAGTCAAGACAGGTTGGGTCTTTTTTTTCAGTTCTTAGTTCTTAGTGTCCAAAGGTATCGGACGTGTCTACAAAGTTTCTGAAGGGAAAGCAGTTTCTGAATCGAAGCCTTCGAGTAGCTGCATCGGGTCTGACATGTTTACGCTCAGGCGTCTCCTGCTATGTACAGTCCCAAAATTCGTATTGTTCAAACTTGGCCAAGTGAGTAGTGCATAAATAAATACCATTTATGTGCCATTGTGCATCGAAACGCTCCGATAACATCTAAAATATGCTATGTCAAACCTAGCGGCATTTTCAGCGCATTCTCTTTCCAGATGTCAAATGACCGTGTCTTTTAGTTGCAATGTCATGCGCCAAGTGAAGCATGCTGGCGGTGATTGCATCTGAAGGTCAATCTAGCGCTATCTGCTAATGCAGAGACAGTGTGCGAAAGTTTCAATGCTTCCAGTGCACTGGGCGCAAGTGGATAGTGACGGATGTTGAATGCGATAAGCTCGTGACATGCCTCCAACACTTGTTTTTCCTTCGGGTCTGAGTCTAGCTAGTTCTTATTTGATCTTTTTGGACTATTAACCCTGCAGACTCAGAGTGGCAGCAACATTATGCAAGATTTGTGGTGGCGCTGCAAGCTCTCTTCATGTTTTGAGGAGGAACCTGCCATTGCCTGGCTAATGCCAAAAATTAGAACCAAATCGCTGGATCCACTACATCAGTGCTACAAAGGGAACCACGGTGGGTTGGGCACATACATGCACTGGACCCTTGAGTGCTGGTCAATGAGAATCAGGTTTGAAAACTAGCAAGTTTGTCTGTGTTTCCGTGTGTTTGAAACCTTTTGTCCATTTGACACCCAACATGTGTGCTTTGTACATTTCGTGCTGCGAACACTTCTGGAACATGTTCGACAGAATTAAGGACCTTTTGGTAGCTGTCCATGCCAACATGGTGTAACCCACAGCCCAGATCAGGACCCCTTCGCTACGCCTTCCAGGTGGCAATGGTCCGGCCACTGGTCCACTGATCCAAACCGGTGACCGATATGTCCTTCACGGTAGCCGAGTCGCTGGTGGATGTCGACGTTGGCACCGGGGTAGTTGAACCTGGTCACCGCTCGATGAACCCGACTCCGCAACCTTTCAGACTTCTGGAGTTTCTTAAGACCTTGGGCTCTGGTCATGTTTTTACTAGATTCAAACACCAGCTGTGAATAGCTGCCAAGCGCAGGGGTTCTGAATGCATCGGTGGTCGGAGATTCTTGCCTTCAACAACGAAAGTAGATCATGTAGATCTGAAGAATAAGTTCTCTAAAATTGTTCGCTTTCCTTTAGATTTGAGCGAATTTTGATGCCGATTATGAAAGCAGAAGAATTCAGTGCGGTTTGTGGCAGTTTCAAAAACCGAAAGGGGAAGATCACCTCATTTTTGATAACAAGACACAATTCGCTCTTGTCAAGTCTGTGTTCCATTCTGTTCCTATAGCTGCAGCACTTTGGTTGTTATTCAAAACATCTGCACTGAAGCTTCAAAAGCATCCAAGTATATTTACCTCTCAGAATCCCCCCAAGAATAGACCCACTGAGCTGAAGCCCATGGAAAATTGCTGTGTGAACAGTATCATGCTTAACTTCAAAACAGATCCACATTATCTGTCTCTCCATCCGTCTAACTGTGAGGTTAGTTGAACTACTGGACCTTTCTGGACTTGGGGAAGGGAAAATAAGGACCTGGTATGCCACTGGTCCAACCACTTCCAGTTATCGAATTTCGAATTAAGTCTACCGGAAAAAGTTACAATAGTTATCAATAGTTGAAGTATAGAAGTACAGGAAAGCATGACATCGCACGACGAGGTCCAACAAAAGCGATGCAAAATGAGGCAAAACTCAGGGGTCTAAAGCTACATCCTACGCGCCTTCATGGAGAGCAAAGCATAAGGTCTCAACTTCAGACCAAACAATGCGAACCGTTGTGCAAGAGGTGACATGGCAATGCAAAAGGAGAAAGAAGTGACGCAGCACTGCAGATTTTTTCAAAAATCCTCACTGCCTGGTACACAAGGTGGACATGTGTCTTTCCCAATCCACGCCTAAACGTAGCATGTGCAGTCGTTTTACCCAGCAGTGGGCACCAAGACAAGGTCAGCATCTCCACATGAAATGGATTGCACCCTTCGCTTCGCTACGAATGTGGGAAGAAAAACATATAATATATCAATAGATCTCAGTGAAAATCATGCTGTGCCTATATTCCAAGCAATACCCAATTTGATGATGATGGTCCCGATCCAGGCGTCGTTCCCTGTGCACAGTGCAGAGGCTGTGGTGTATGGCCTACGCACGCCACAAAATAGTGCAGAAAATCTGAGGTGAGTCGCTGGTGGATATCGACGACGTTGGCGCTTCCGAAGTTGTTCTCGTCGTGGTCTCGCATATCACAATGTAGAAAGTCATTGTCGGGGCAGAGGCAGAGGCGGCGCCTGCAACGGCATAGCTTCTGCTTCAATGGAATGCAAATTTACCACATGAAGCAACAAGGACATTTCATGACATTTTCTGATTGGATGCACCCTGGTCTCAGGACGGACACACAATAGAACAGCTGCTGACTTTTTAGATACGAGACCTGCATCTGTGATGTTGCCCCTGATGGCGGTCGTAAAGTTCAGGGTCCACGTTCCCCCAGCGACTTCTGTCTTCGTTGGAAATGGAGCTGCAGCGTCATACCGGAAAACATTCGGACTCGGTGGTTCTGTCGCGGCCCTGCTCCTAGGCATGGCACCACTTGACCAAGAATTTTGGTACAGTGATGCAGTGGCGCAGGAAATGGGGGGGAAAATCAGTCGTTTTCGCAAGGAGCCCCACTAAAGTCACTAAACGACAAGCTCCGAGAATCCATGGAGAAGATTGGGAAGCATGGAGGGTGGTAACATCGAACCAGTTAGCTTCAACCTTCCAATTCCTTCCACGCGACACAACTCACTCTGAATTTGAAGACGTTTCAAGATTGGGGTTCACGAGCCTGAGATAGTACCCAAGCCTAAAATTTCACAAGAATCATGAATTCCAGCAGCGTTCCAGCTGGTGACTCTAGGGAAAGCTGAAAGTCCGGGTCAATCTCGTCCGCTTGGACAAACAAGGTTACGAGGATATTTCCGTTGTCCATGCAACAAGGAGTGTTGATGACGAAGGGAATGGAGGTTGTCGTCGGGTCGGAACCATCAGGCGGCCCGACGGCTGTGCCGACACTTGCGGTGCTTGACACCATTCGACCTTCAAAGCCACGGGGCAGGTCACACTCCTCACACGCAGCTTTCAGGCGGCGTGGATTGGATATATACTTCCATCCTGCTAGGCTCATATTTTCATGTACTGAATTCTGATGGATTAAAACATGATTATAAACCGAGCAAAAAAAACAATTGGAACTGGAACAAGTACACTCTCAACTTTGAACGAAGTAGGTAGTGGTCCTTGTGTCATGCCAGGGGAATGAATATTCTCGCGTTCAAAAAAATCAACTGAACAAAGTTCAAAAAGCAACGAAATCAACCGCAACAGCAGGCTCCTCCAGAGTGCCTTGGTGCAAGTTGTGTCAGACTCTCCGGACACCCGAAACGTGGATCACTCTTTTGCAGGAAAAAAAACAGCAGGTGTGATTCCAACTGAAACGAAAAATCTTCAGAGAAAAATGTTGACTTGTATGTTTTTCCTGATATGTATTTGGAATATTTGGATATATTTGGCCTATAATCTGGTATATGATCCGGCAAAATTCATGGGACATATCTACCGACATCGACTCTGACATTCTGACAAGTGACCTGGCAAATTTTGTGCGACGCATATTCTGACATATATTCTGCCATCAAGTCTGACGTATAATCTGACATGTATTGTGACATTTCTCCTGGCGCATTCTCTGACATTCTGACGCGGCTGCAGCTTGCTATCCGATGAGGTCTGGGGGGGAAAAAAAAACAAAAGACATGTGGTCGAAAATTTAATTCAGAAATCTGTCCGATGCCTTCTTAAAAACTAACAATCTGCAACAACCTCGACGATAACCTCCATTGAACAACAACACCGAACAAAATAGGATAAAGAATATGAAAAAGCAGGGAGACGAAAGATAAAATATAATCTACATGTAAAGATTGCTATTTTTCAAGGGTTGAATTGTTATGCATTGTTAAAACACCAGTCTCTATGTCCCTGTATTAAAACATATTAAAACTATAGAAGAACGTCAAGCGGTGTGCACAACACTGTTGCAATGACATCTTGAAATGTATGTGAGTACAGCAAGAGGTGTTGTTGCATATGAAATAGTGTGAAACAAAACACTACTCGCACAAGCAGAAAATGTAAAGGCAGAGGAGGTATGAAGTCTTAAAAGAGGATGTGTGAGTACTGGTTGTGCAATAAGTTGAATGTCATTCCAAAAGGGGACCATTGAATTGTGAGTACATGTTACAAAAATGGCAAAGTGCGGCACCCAGTGATCTCAGGTCAATATCGGTGGGAGCTGCGCGACCGGAGATGAAGGATGGCGAAGCTGGTCATCTTGAAAACAAACGGGTTTCGAGCATCGTCTAAAGAAACGCAGTGTTTTTTTTTTTTTTTTAAATAAAATACTTCAGATCTAAAGGACAATCATCAGTGCCGCTTCACAGATGAAATATCGAAACATATCAAATGATCCAAAGCTTCTTCGCTAAATCGATCGAGATATGGCATGTCATGAAGTCAACTTCGTAGATGGACGAGAGGCTACAACTCTAATCCTTTGTTAGGAACCAGGTAACCAAGTTCTCATGGTAAAAATATACCCAGCTTTATGACAACAATCCTGCAGAAGGCCAATCCATCTAACCTTCATCAGTTCAAATCTCAGACAACAAAAAGTCAGACATTGTAATGCCTGCTCGGCGGAGGCACAACATGAAATAATCGAAGCGGACTATGGCGAAGAACAGACTACAGGAATAGTAGGGGCCTAGTCACTGGTGGATGTTGTGGACTCTTCGATCTTGGAAGTGGAAGTGGCGGTGGTAGCCGTGGTGGCGGTGGTAGCCGTGGTGGCGGTGGTAGTCGTGGTAGCGGTGGTAGCCGTGGTGGCGGTGGTAGCCGTGGTGGCGGTGGTAGTCGTGGTGGCGGTGGTAGTTGTGGTAGCGGTGGTAGTGGAAGTCTCAGTAGTGCCAGCAGTGGAAGTCCTATCCTCATTTGTGGACGTTGTAGATGGTCCAACCGTAGTGGATGTACGCGGGATCACTGTGAACACAATTGTGGGAACCGTCCCTGTGTCCTCAGTTTGGCAACACTGTTACAGCCCCATTCCTGGGATGCATGACAAGACATCGTTTATGAAAATCTGTTCTTAAGCCACCAAGTGCGCCCAGTTTTGGCCGATGGCGACTGAGAACTGCGATAACCACAACAAACACAAAAAATACCCGTGGAACCATTGTAGAATGCTGGGTGTGCAGTGGTCAACCCTTCCATTAAAGCTGCAGAAGCCCCAGTTGGCTGGACAAAACCACTTCTCAAAAACGCGGCGGTCAGGTGAAGTCTATGAGTATTGTTTGGGATAAGGCAGCAAACCAGAGGCATGCTTGTAAACATAGAAGTGTCCAGTTGCAAATCATCTGCTGGATGCCAGTCATACTTTGGACTCAACATTCTGCAACCATGCCTGCCAGCCCTAGAAACCGGCAGACTCGACCCCACCCAAACCACCACATGCCGTCCGGTTATCCCGTTGCAAGAGTCGCCCGTGATCACAGCAGGCTCAGAAGTCTGCACAATCAAAAGGAAGGTTCCCAGAGTTAGTCCTGACGGAGCATCCATGGGAATCCTGCGGCATACTGGCTATACCTGTGATGTATCTTGAACCATGAAGGATCCTTACCTGCCACAAGGATATAAAACATATATGACCTCCAATGAGAAATCAGCAAAGACACAGAAGCCAAGAAAGCCAAGAGCGACAGAAGATGACAGAAGATCAAAAAAAAACAATAAACTAAGCATAACTAAGCATAACTAAGCATAAGTAAGCATAAGTAAGCAAAACTAAGCATGCCAAGAAAGAAGCTCTTAACAAACAGCCCAATCCCATCAGCACAGATCGTTTTTTCCAGGTCCCAGGTCCCCAGGTCCCCAGTGCGGTCACCAAGTCACCAGAGTCAAACGAGCAAGTGCCAGTGTACTCGATGAAGATGTCATCTTTTCTTGAAGCGACATTCTGACAGGCCACTATCACTCCTGATGGGATAGTAACGGGTAGCAACAAAAAGGTACTGTATATATGTTACATACTTAATAAATAAATACATACATACATACATACGTACATACATACATACATACATATATATATATATATATATATATATATTTATATATATATACGCAGCTGTTTTTGTTGCACTTTTAGATGGAAAGTCGTTCGTTGGGGAAAAAGGTTTCAACTGGATTGTGGGATTCTGGTGGTTTGCTGGGATCTTTTCCTACGTATGGGAATGACTCAGAAGCCAGTCTGCAGCGTCCCAGCCATGTATTGTAAGGCACGCATGCACGGGAACAATGCAAAGGCGACACGTGATGAACATACTGGGGTGCCTGAGTGCCCGAAATGGTTATCCCAATTGATCTGTATTCCAGCAAGCTGTGATTATAAAGATCAAGGCCTCAGGTAGAAAAATTTGATGCATTGGAACTTCAACCTGAGAAGGTCATTGCAGCTGTACCAAATGCAACGAAGGCCACGAACACTGCAAAATCAGCACGCAAAAAAAGAAACCTGCACACTATCCAGTACCCTATCCTAATGTGCTGCCATGCATGCGGCTTTACTTTTTTGCAGGGGCGTATAGTCATTGGTTTGTTGAGGGCAGTGGTATCCCCCTACTGGTGGTAGGCTTGCCGGCGCAAAAAGTTTGGAAAAAGAGCACGCCCTGGTGCTGGTGCGGCACCCAAGCACTTGTCTTTGAAAAAGGTCAGTATAGGACAGACACAATATCAATATCTATATCTATAAGTATATACATATATATTTATTTATGTGTAAATCCACCCTCAAGCTGCGCAAGACATCACACTGGCAAGCAGATGCGCGAAGTCGCAGCTGTTTTGCTTCCACAACGCCACAAAAGGTGCGGTCTGACGTCCATAGCACAATGCCACATTCGCCGCCTCCATAAGGTGCATGCCATCGCTAACGAAGAAGAGCTCGGCAAGCAAAAAGGATGAAGCTCCCAAGGCATAGGCAGCGGTCCATAGTTCAGGCCAATCCCAACAAAGAGCAGCTTGCTGGGGAGGTGGGACGGGCCCGAAACAGCTGCAGCAACGGGACGATGTACATGAGAAGTCAGGTAAATCCACCCTCATGCTGCACAAGAGATCACACTGGCAAGCAGATGCGCGAAGTCGCAACTGTTTTGCTTCCACAGTGCCACAAAAGGTGCGGTCTGACGTCCATCCCAGCCAGATGCCAGTGAACGACGAAGCAGGCGGTCTTCTCCCAAGTCGCACCTTGCTCCACCAGACGGCGTGGCGTGTGTAGGCCATCTGACAAATCATCTTTGAAACTGAAAGGCCACGAATTGAAGCCATCATCATCAGGAACTTTGGCAAGCTGCAACAAGAAAAGACACGACTCACAACAAGGAGAATCCACCGCAAAAGAGCACTCAGGTTGATACCATCTATTGCCGGCAAAACGCCAAATTCCTCGCAGCTAAGCTGTGCCAGGATAGCCAGACAAAGCCCAACAAGAAATAAGTCCAGCTGACGTAACTTCAAGCGATAGAACAAAAGCTCCTTCGCTGAAATCCTTTTCACACGCTGAAGAGGCAAGGCGCCAGCCCCTTTGTTGGACACGTTGCCCACGTCACCACGGGCGTAGCAACCTCTGCGATGCCCCAAAGCGCACCTGTCCCATCGCCAGAGCCCCATCCACAAGCCACGCAAATGCAATGCAAAGTTCTGGCAGAGGTCCTACCATCGCCAGAGCCCCACAAGCCACGCAAATGCATCGCAAAGTTCTGGCAGATGTCCCAACAGCAAAAACAGCCACGCCTCATCCGCACGGTCACACCAGACGGAGGAGGGACGACTTTGCCCACGAGGCGGCTGGACACAAAGCTGTATTGCCCTTTGGTGTAGGTAAAATCCTCATGCAAACCAACACTTCCAAAATGGGACCAAGTAGAAGACCTAAAAGGATGCCCAAGATAATCGAAGGAATGTGCCAATCGAAGAAGGATCTCGCCGGGCAGAAAAGGGCCGGTGATTGTACTGGAAGCTGATCAAACAGCTTCCAGAACAAAGCCAGCGACGTGCCCGTAGACACACCCGTCGCAAGGGCCGTGCTCATCTGTTGACCCGAAACAGCTGCAGCAACTGGACGATGTACATGAGAAGTCATGTATGTATATATGTGTATACCGTCTGTATATATCTGTGTGCGTGCTACATATATATATATATATACATATGGCATCATATAGCATTTAGTGCGACATGAATAGCGCAGTTACGCATTACGCAAAACACAGTTTGTCAAAACAATGGAGGCAACTGCACAAACCGCCGTATTCCTTTTCGCTAGCACTAGTGTCAAGTGGGAAGGAAAGCCGGATTGAAATATGTTGGACATTCTTGTGATGAAAGCTGATCCAGTCATCAATTTTTTCAGCAAACTCTTTGCACTGCTCTTTGCACTGCAAACTTCCAAAACTATCACCGACCAAAACCATGAAGAAAGCGGCACATGATTTCAAGAGATGAGGGCCACTGAAAGGAAAACGTCAAAAAAAACGGACCGTTTTCAATGGATCGTGCACCGCACTAAACGAGGCACAGCGATCTTTTTATGGATTTATCTGGCTGAATTAATTATTCCCGAGAGCGTCTGAGCGAAGGGTTCTTCTAACCGTGAAGGTCTGTTATACATCTTCATATCTTCAAATCTTCACATCTTCACATCCTCACATCTTCACATCTTCACATCCTCACATCCTCACATCTTCACATCTTCATATCTTCACATCCTCACATCTTCACATCTTCATATCTTCACATCCTCACATCTTCACATCTTCATATCTTCACATCCTCACATCTTCACATCTTCACATCCTCACATCTTCACATCTTCACATCTTCATATCTTCACATCCTCACATCTTCACGTCTTCACATCTTCACGTCCTCACATCTTCACATCTTCACATCTTCACAGCTTCACATCTTCACATCTTCACATCTTCACTTCCTCACATCCTCACATCCTCACATCTTCACATCTTCACATCCTCACATCTCTCTTTCTCTCTCTCTC
>BGPT01003572.1:759-13387 GCA_003297045.1 Symbiodinium sp. clade C Y103 | reverse complement strand
GTCAAAAACTGAGGTAAAATTGCGACTTTGAGGTGTCTATTGCAACCCTTACGCACGAAACGAGGTTCGATCGTCAAAAACTGAGGTAAAATTGCGATTCAAGTGTGGCGGATGAACCCTTCACGCACGAAANTTTTATTTGCGCCTTATTTATTGACATCTTCTTTCTTTGAGACATCTTCTTCTATTTCTCTCTATATATTTCATGTTATACGATTTTCACAATTACATAATTACATATCTCTCTATACTTCTCTTCGCTCTCGGGCCATCCGTCGTCTAGTTCAATGACCCGAAAATAGTTGTCATCATACCGGCATGTGGGGATGATTCCCATGTCATCATACTGTACATTCAACATCATTCCAGTGACGTCACGACGCGTCCTGCACCATCACGAAGGAAGAGCTGGAGAGAGGGATCCACGGCAGCATCTTTGACCACGAAGATCACATTGACGGCAACACCTTCAGGCTGTTTGGCGCAAATGGGGTAGACGGTATACCCACTTCCTCGCCACTTTAATAGGGATGATCAAGCAGCAAATCTTTCCGGGTGCCCTATTTCAAAACAAACACATTATTTTCTGACTCAACACATTGAAGCTGCATCATCTGCACTGATCAACCGAAGCTGCAGCACCTGCTTTTCCTAGGAAGCGGGGAATGTCAATCTTGTCTGTCAGCCTTCTGCCACTTCCACTGTACGGCTGGGTAGGCATTTTCTCAGTGCCATTCGTCATTGACTACAAACCGCATGACACTGGCTTGCACTTCGGCAAGCTGCGCAGCTATGGTACGTTCTAGTTGGATCAGGCTCTCACGAGCACATGCCAACTCCAGAAGCAAATTGTGATTCAAGAAAAGAAATGTTTCACATTGATCCGTGAAATCGTCGTGCTGGGAGATCAACTCACGGCAAGCATGCTGTAGGCGTGCTAAACGGATCAGTTCTTGAAGCCCTCGTGCAAGATTGGCTGGTGTAGTTGCCATGGGTGGTGGGTGGGCCTAAAATACTCAGGCAACTAAACGGGAGAACCCTCCCACCACTTCCCTTGAATCTGAACACTACNAAGTGAAGTTCACTCATGAACATGATGACCTCAAATTGAATGCAAGCTTTGTTCAGCATACTTCACAAAGATGTCTCGTTTGAAAATAAACGTTTGTTAGCTTCGTCAACTGCCCTCATTATTTTCTGACTCAACACATTCAATTTGAAAACCCTTAAGGCAACTGAAGCTGCATCATCTGCACTGATCAACCGAAGCTGCAGCACCTGCTTTTCCTAGGAAGCGGGGAATGTCAATCTTGTCTGTCAGCCTTCTGCCANCTGCACTGATCAACCGAAGCTGCAGCACCTGCTTTTCCTAGGAAGCGGGGAATGTCAATCTTGTCTGTCAGCCTTCTGCCACTTCCCCCCTTTCATTCAGAGGCTGACTACATTCAACTCTCTCGATGAGTCGAGGATGGCCTGGAAGGATTCGACATGCTCCCTAAGGTGAGCTGGCAGCATCTCTGAGCTGATACCCCTCGAGGGTAGGTCCGAAACGTTGGCCTCAGTCGGTACTCTGGAGTACCAGGCCAGAATGCATTTCTCTTCCTCAAGAAGAGAGATCTCGTGGACTATCTTTGCTAAGGTCAAGTTGCTGGAGTAGCCTTTGAGGATGAGGAACCTTGACCCTTCATTGTCCAGGAAGCTATAAGCAAGTGACGAGATGCTAGTTTGTCTCCCCACAGACGTAGAGCAACGAGAACTGCGAAAGCTTCTAACTCTCCGATGGCTTGCTCTTGATTCTCAGCCATGAAGGACTTGCAGAAGGCCTCGTCGACCTCTCCACCAAACCATGAAACANGGCTTGCTCTTGATTCTCAGCCATGAAGGACTTGCAGAAGGCCTCGTCGACCTCTCCACCAAACCATGAAACAACAACTCCTGTCTGGTCTAAGAGGACGCCTCCAAGCCCACCAGTCTTGGCTTCACTA
Organism: Symbiodinium sp. clade C Y103; assembly: GCA_003297045.1. Taxonomy (NCBI): domain Eukaryota; class Dinophyceae; order Suessiales; family Symbiodiniaceae; genus Cladocopium; species Cladocopium sp. clade C. Next base: position 11,402 of record BGPT01003572.1, on the reverse strand, counting down.
TTGAAACTTGCATCGGTAAAGAGGAAGAAGACATCACCAGAGCTCGCCTCTATCATCCTCGGCTTGGCATGGATCACCCTGTCTGCCACAGTCGCCAATGCAAACAAAGTGCTCTCCTTGAGCTTGTTTCCCCGAGGAGGAACCATAGCATGGTTTCCAAGTTCATTCAAAAGTCCACGGGTAGAGCGACCAAATAGCTGCCCCTCTGCGAAACCCAAGCGCCCTTTCAAAGATGCTGCGGCGTGGGCCGTCAAGACCCGATCTCTCAAGGCATCAGCAATCTGTCCACAAACATCTGCTTTCCTCTTCTCGGTATTCTGCACAAAGACCTGCTGTTGATGGGATTGGCTGGGGTCAAACAAGACTCCAAACGCAGCCACTTCTTCCGACATCGAATCAGACTTGTCTCCTGATTTGTCAAATGCCCATCCCAAGCAAGGTGGAGAATGCCACCTCAGTGTTGTGGGCCAGCTCCGGAGTGGAGATGCTGACATAGTCGTCGAAGTAGCAGGACACCACTATGAGCATGTGATGGGCGAGCCACTGTAGAAGCCTGGCGCATCTTAGGAAAGCCACCACGCTGGCTTTTGCCCCAAAGGGGAGTGAATACTGTTGGAAGCACACGGTCTCTTCACGGTGTGGGTTGTAGACCGCCAGCCTGGCCCACTTCAAAGAGTCATCGCTCACCGCCAGCTGTCGATAAGCTGACTTCAGATCGAAGCTCCTCCCGACGATCTTGGTGCCCTTGTTCTGGTCTCGGCGGCCACGAATCAATTGTGCCATCATGGCAGCTATGGTGTCAACTCCATCGACCGTGCACTTGCTTGTGATCGTCACTGCATTGTTTATCTGGCTCTCACTGTAGTTGTTGATGGGTCGGACTTTTTCAGACTGTACCACTGCAAATCGTCGAGAGACTCGGCCCTTGTCTTTGGGCATTGCTGTCAGTCTTGACAACCAACCTTTCTTTTCTTCTTCCAATGTCTTCTCCCAAAGCTCTGCGTCAACCAGCGAGGAGCCACTTGATTTGGTAGAATGAAGGATGGCCTTGTTGCTCTGAATGGCTTGGTCCTCTAAATCGTGGACTGTCAATGTAGCTGGTTGAAAGTCAGGTGGTAGAAGGTCCCCTCCACCAGCTTGACCAACCAGGTCGAAGCCCATGATCATGGAATCGACTATCCCCGGGTCTGGGTACTTCATCTCTTCGACCATCTCCTTCAAAACCAAAAACCTCTTCCCTCGAAGGATGTCTCTGCGGTGCTTTGGGAGCGTTGCATGCAGCTTCTGCTCATCGCTTGAAAGTTCCATGGCTCTAGTCGTCCATTTCTTCAGCCACCTTGACCTGAATGACAATCTTGTCTGGGTCCCAAGAAGCGTTAGCATCAATGGCTCTTTGCAGACTTGGTGCCATTCCGTCAAAGAGGTTGACTGGATGCCCTCGCTGGATGGCTTCTGCGATGAAAGTCTCGATGGTCCATGGAACTCCATAGGCTACTTGAAAGACCGGGTCACTACCCCCTGTTTCATCACGGGTTTTGCTGATTCTGAGTATTCTGCTGTGAATGGGGAGGGCGGCTGTGCCGACTTCCACTGGATTGGCAAGCTTGTGGCCCACTGTGATGGGAGGGGGGCCATTGCCATTTGCCGTGGCTACATGCGAAAACTCGGGCATAAAGCTGATGGATTTTCGGGTTTGCTTCTGGGCCAGATGCCGGGCTTTCTTGTCTGGATTAGCAGGCAAGTGTTGAAGCCTGGGCTTGTGCTGCTTCATTACAGCATCGAAGACAATGCTGGCCCATTGTTTGCAGAGTGATAGTGGATATTCCACTTCTGAGGCTGTCGCAAATCCATATGGTGTGCGTCCCCAGGGCAAATGAGCATGTTGCCCATTGCATTCACATTCCAGCTGATGTAGTCCCTCTATGTCTGTGGCTATGGTTGTTCGTTTGGGCCTAGCCCCTCCGAACATGCAATTGTGAAAGCTCACAAACAGCGGCTGGCAGTGGTCAAGGACCCAACGCCAATACTTGGTCAACCAGAACAGGGAGCGAGATGGCTGCTCCAGGGTCCATCTGATGCTGAGGACAATGCATGTGATGATGAGCCTTGCACAGGCGGAGTAGACCTTGTTGGCCAGATCTACTCGTTCTTGGTCTCGTGGTTCCAAGTTTGGAAGCCCCTCCGGGAACTCTGGGCTTCTCAAGGGTTTTGGTGCATTGGCCTCACCTTCAATGGGTATCTCACGTGCTCTGGAGCACGTTCCGCATGGTATCCCGAAATGACTGTACTTGCAGTTGCGGTCACACAAGTAACTCTGGGCTAGAGCTTCTCCTTGTGGGTCTGTGAGGTCCAGTTTAATGACTGGTGCCTTGCAGCTGGACTTCACTACTCTGTCAACTCCAAATGATGCTTTCATTCCAAGCTTCCTCAATTCTCCTGTCAACCCTGCTGTTCCAGAGCAGAACTCAACCCCAAAGGGCATGTCTTCGGCTGAGGCCTCACTGCTCTCTGCAACAACTCCTTTCGAAGCTTCGCCTTCGCCCCATTCTGATGGATGATCAGCGTCAACTTCGACCCATCAGGCATGCTGGCAGCGCATCCTTTCAAGGCAACTGGAAGCTTGCCGGCTCCGCTTCCGCTGCTGCCCCATTGCTTTTGCCCTTTCTGCTGTTGCTTCCACTGGGTCTGCTTGGTCTTCTTCCATGATTGCCCATCGTCACCTTGGTGCCCCTCCCAGGCGGCCGCCTTGGCCTTTGGCTTGGGCTTGTCAGGCTTGCTGCTCGCAGGACTCACTGTTGGGAGCAGGTAGAACATCACCGTGTGATTGTGGGGCCATCTCTCGGACGATCTTGTCCAGCGGACGGGTTCCGTCTGCTTTCGGTTTGATGCCTTCTTTCGTGAGCTCCTGCATCCTGACGAAGGCTTGCCGGTCAGTACGAAGGAGTTGGGTGATCCCCGGCTGCTTGAACCTGGTGGCGCCGGCTGACGCATGACCTGGAACATGTACTGCACCCACTTCTGGAAGACCTCATAGTCGATGATGCCACAGGCATCGAATGCCAGCGACCTTCTGGTCATGGCCTCCCACAAGTCAAGCTCTCCGCTCACTCCGCACGTCTGCTCACTTTGAGCCTCTTTCACCAGGATTCCTTGACCTGAAGAATCCAGCTTGAGCTCTTTCGGGCCTGGATCTCTTGGAGACGGGTAATGCACTTTGGGGGCGAGATATTTCAAAGTCTCGCTCTCGGCCATCCCATTGATGATGTCATACACTTGGAATGCCACCTCCAATGGACCAGTGAGGTTCAAACCCGTCAGGGGCATCAGGCTGCCCGCATGAGAATGCCAGCCGTCCCAAGTTGGTGATGCCGTCCCTCTTGAGTCCTTGGATGTAGTTATCACTCAAACCCAGATGTGATGCCTGCTTCTCAAAGGCTGCTTCGCTGTCAGCGATGGAAGTTGAGGCCATCTTGGATCTACGGATGAAATGTTTCCTTCAAAACACAAGAACAAATTGTAAATGAAAAAGACCTGTTGTCTATCGTGGGACTGCACTATGGCCTGGAGCCAGAATGACCCTCATGGTACAATGGTGTGGTTCTCTGTCCGAAGCGACCCTTAAGGTCTGCAATTACACTTCAAGTGATTATTACGTGGACCTCAAGTCCTACTGCTTGACCTCAAGTCATGCTATTCGAAATCCAATCTGGCACCTAAGTCCTCACAAGGTTCCATGTCTGACATGAATGATCACTCCAAACAATGAAATTGCAGTGCAACACATTTCACTCTCGATAACACAAACAAGAGACTCAAACTGACAGCACAAGTGAAAGCAAAGACATCAAGAAATGCAACCGACATCAAGAACAGTGATCACTCTCGTTATCTGTTTGAATGCACACTTGTGAGGTTAAAGAGAAAACTTGCTAACTGTTGACTTGCTCAAACCGCACAGCACTTTATCCCTCAAGGTCATCAAACCATCTTGCGCCGTTTCCCTGAACTCAAGGCTTCGCTCAAGTCTGGGTCCTTCGGCTCATCTTTGAAGCATTTGCTGCACTTAGGCCAATTGAAGGACGCCCCCTCCAGCAAGCACACGAAGCCCTGCCCATGAACTCCGCAAAGGCTGATCGGCTGGAGGAAGTTCGTTTCGTCCGGTGATCGTTTGTGCAGCATGCGGCTCCGTTTGTTCTGCATGAGGTCTCCCATGACGGCCTTGTCCAGCCCGCTCTCGAGCATGCTCTGGTGCTCCTTATGGAAGACCTCCTCGTTCATGTCACTGTCTGCCGTGTCCTCTCCGGAGCTGCTAGCGCTGCAAATCACTTCTGGGCCCTCGTCTTCGACCTCTGGGTTCTGGGCTGTCTCGTTCTCCGGTTGCGCATCCCAGCTATTTTCTAGGAAGGGGTTCCTTGGGTCGAACTCAGGCTTCGCTGATATGTCGCCTTCGCCTTCCGCCAGGCTGGGGGAGGGGACAACAGACTCGGGTCCCGAAGCCTTTGGCAGGTCTGGTGCTGGCACCTCTCCTTGCGGTCTCTCTCCATGTTCGTCCCAGGTTGAAGCCATCCAACCCGATCTCGTCCCATCGGGATCGAAGCTGCCAGTCCTGATGCTCAGCATCATTGTCTCGAGCTCCCTCAGCGGAAGGGAAAGGAGGTCACGCGAGTAGCACGCCAGGCTGTTCTCCTTCAAGGCGTGATGTCCAAGTATGGACCGGTTCCCGTCACCAATCCCATACCTAGCTGCCCATACCAAAGTTGTGGCTTTCAGACTGTGGGAGCTTGTGGCCTCCAAAGAAGCCTTCCCAATTCCAAGGTAATCGTTGAGCATGTCTGAAGCTTCTACACTGGTCAACGGCCTTTTGGTGAACCCACCAGAGACTGTTGGGGCGCGGCAGATCGCACCATGAGGTTCGAACCCAGTGAGGAGACCCAACTCGATGAGAGCATCTTTCCATTCTATCGCCCAGCAAAAGCTCTCGACTCCTTGGATGGGTGCTACGAAGGGCATGTACATGGCCTTTCTCTCTTCGGAGGTGCTGGTCTTGTGCACCCTTAGCCTCCACATACCCATAGTTCATGCCATCCTTCTCGATCGTGTCATAGAAGAAGGACTGCATGTAAGCCAGATCCGACCACCTAGCTCTGGCATAACAGGCCAAGAGCAAGCACCCAATGTAGTATCTGTCATAGACACTTGGCGAAGTCTTGCACAAGATCTCGAGCCTTTTCATCTCCAACACTGTCAAAGCCCTCGCCTGTTCTGTCGGGTTTCTTGTTGCAAGGACTCTGCTCAGACGGCCTCTCAAAAGGGGCCCGATGATCACCTCAGGGTCGAAGCTTGCCCCGAAGATGTATTTGAAGAACTTCAAGGCATGGACCAAATTCTTTCCGATGAATTTACTCTTCTCGGCTTTCTCTACTTCTGTCAAGTAGTCCAGCAATGTCACCTCTCGAAGAGGCCACCATTCTATCTCACGCCGTTCAGCCCATCTGACATATAGAAGAAGATCTCGGCCTCGCTTCAGAACGGTCTTAGGCGACCGCACTCCACAAGCGTCACGAATGTGCAGCAAGGCACGTTCTTTGTCCAGATTCTGCAAACTCTGTCCCACATAGTTGCCTACCAAACCATTGAAGCCACAGCCCTCAAGGATGCCAAGCCAGCAAGCCTGGGCCTTTATGTTTTATTCGAGGCTCATCTGTTCCATGAACTCTCGATCTTCGAGTGCCTTCACATGCTTTGCGAACACTGGCAGGCCGGTCATGGGTGCTGGGATCGAAGTTTCCGTTCCAGGCTCCGTGGAAGGCTCAGCTTGAGGTAGAAGAGGAGGTGCAAACCTAGGAGTCCAAGACCTGCATCCGGCAGCCCCATTATACTGCCTGTTGAAAAGATCTCTGCGAAGACGCCTTGCTCCCAAGGCAGAAGGGGCATGGTCGCAGGCAGAAAGCTCAGTGACTGCTCAAACATAAACCTCCTATGTCTGGCCTCCTCGTCACCTGTAAAGGTTCTAAGTGGGCCTTCCCTATTGCCAGCATCTTCGTCTATCCAGTCGCCAGGGTCGTACTCATCTTCTCCTGCTTCAGCCTCATCCAGATCGAGAGACGTTTCTGTCACCGTCCCAAACAAGTCCCTTAGATCTGGGTTGCCATCTGCTGCTTCTCCAGTCACCTCGCCATCGATAGAGATGTTCTTTCTGAACCGAACTTGTTCAACAGGTAGTCCGTCAGAAAACAAACCTCCAGGTTGAGGCAGGCTGTCTGCAGCATGTTCAGCAAGAGACTGAGAATTGTCAGGATCTTCTGACATGGTGGGGGGAGCTAGAACCTCTGAAGCTCCAGGAGTAGCCTCTGCCTCAGGTTGCGATTCACTAGCCACAGGAACTGAACCTTCAGCAGTAGAAGAGGCGGTGCCACCTCCATGATCAGGTAATTCTTCATCCATTGCTTCCCCCCTTGGTCCTAAAATACTCAGGCAACTAAACGGGAGAACCCTCCCACCACTTCCCTTGAATCTGAACACTACAAAGTGAAGTTCACTCATGAACATGATGACCTCANCCTAAAATACTCAGGCAACTAAACGGGAGAACCCTCCCACCACTTCCCTTGAATCTGAACACTACAAAGTGAAGTTCACTCATGAACATGATGACCTCAAATTGAATGCAAGCTTTGTTCAGCATACTTCACAAAGATGTCTCGTTTGAAAATAAACGTTTGTTANAAGTGAAGTTCACTCATGAACATGATGACCTCAAATTGAATGCAAGCTTTGTTCAGCATACTTCACAAAGATGTCTCGTTTGAAAATAAACGTTTGTTAACTTCGTCAACTGCCCTCATTTATTAGAATGTATTGCAGCTTGTATCAAGTCTATCATTCTTGTTAGGAGGATATGAAATCATATCCATTTTACATCTGGTTGAACATCCTTTGACAAACCTTGGTCTGACGATCAGCTCAGTTCCGCAGCAGCAGAAACTCAGAACCCCACAGTCAATAGTGAGCTTGACTTTAGCTTGACTATTCTGATTTTATCATTCTGTAGAATTATACCTGCGCACCACGGCTAGTTAAAGTTCTGATTTTCTGCGCGGAATATTGCTACTCAGATTACTGTAATTACTGTATTAGAAACAAGATGCAGGAGAAATTCTAACAACTGCGAAAGTGGAACCTCGCTATTGGGGTAGCTACATCAAGTTGATTCAAGTTGATGGTATCAATACATTCTACGATATGATGGTGCTGCTTTCATCCACTGACAATTCAAGGAACTAAAAATTACACCTACAATGCGGCTTAGATACATTTCCAACATGAACCAATTGATTTTTTGAATCAACCTTGATCTACACTGACTCTGAGGCAAGGTACCCTCTCTCACACCGAGGTCCAACAGCACAGTGCCACCACCAAGGCGACAGTTGAAATTCGCGTTGAAACTGATGTTGGTGTTCGTCGGAGTGCCCGCAACTGCTGGTCCCAGGGTCGTTCCTACAGCCCCAGGATTCGAGACGGACCTCATCGCCAGAAACAACTGAACCCATGAGATGGTGCCCCAATCCTTAGCTAAGTTGATTTCTTTGACTAGGCTAACGATTTGATTTATAGTTTTACAAACCAACAAACAAAACTGGCAGGAAACACATTGCATAGTTTTTCATGTTTTTTCCCAAAACTCCATGGTATTTGCCTTAAAAAAAGACCACCGGTCCCGCCAAACACCGAGTGACAGTGGCAATTGACAAATCGGTGCTTCGCTGGTGCTGGGACCAGGCCTCTGTGAAATTCTCAGCACGGTCTGGTTGAGAAAATCTGGCTGAGACTTTGTCAAGTGGCGGAAGGCACCAATTTATTTCCATTTGACTCATTTGACCATGTGGATCAAAATATTCCACATTTTACCACAATCCCCGCTTTCAGCTGTGGGTCAGTTCATGGACTTCATCTTACCTTGGTTTTCCGATCAAAACTCCCCCAGTAGCGATGGTCGTCCCCGCAGTAGAAAATTATCGGTACCACCACCCATCCCCAAATCATCTCCCAGAGACGTTGACGTTCTGGTCTTGGTTCCTTGGCCCAAGCAGATTGAATAAGTATGCTCAATCACTTCAAAGTATGTCTGTATGTATGTATGCATTTATATACTTATGTATGTATGTATGTCTCTGTCTCTGTCTCGGTCTCTGTCTCTGTCTGTCTGTCCGTCCGTCCGTCTGTATGTACGTATGTATTTATGTTTGTCTGTATGTATCTATGTATCTATGTATCTATGTATCTATGTATCTATCTATCTATGTATCTATCTATGTATCTGTGTATGGATGCATGCATGCATGCACGTTAAAAGTTGCAATCTGGTAGTGACATTCGGATCAGCAAAAACTCCAAATCATTCCCCTCGCCAAGGAGCGCTGTCCATATCTCGGTTGATACCTCCGCCGAAAACGCCGCCGGATGCGGCCTGCGCGTCTGGCACGTCCAAAGCTCTTGGGCGAGGCTGGCGGTTGCTGCATCAACGTCACGGTCTTCTCGCGGTGTTTCCTGGAAGGGAGACGGAGACGATGCACCACTGCGGTGTTTTGGATGAAGAAATATGAAGAAATCCACTTTTACCAGTGAAAATATCCGTAAAGGCGCTTGGATAATAAAGGAATTGCCACAAGTGCAGAAATTCATGCATGAAAACAGCCTGTGGAAAGGAACGGGAAAAATCCACAAACACCACTTGTCAGTGAAGGATCTGTCAATGCTGGAACATTGTATGGGTTTGTCGGCTATTGAATAGGGCATCCATAAATCCATAGGTTTGTGTGTTATCAATTCCTCCGTTAAAAGTGCAATTTTGATGGTATACCCCATGTCCAGACAGACCCAAAAAGCGTGCGTCCTCCTAACTTCTACATTTCTGCTACCAAAAGCCTCAAGCTGACTTTAATGCAAGATTTGCGACCAGCATGGCCCAACATCTGGGGTGTCGTCTTCATACCTCATGTTGTCCCAAATTTTGGGTGTCAACATCCCTCATGTATTCCGTATTCCTACCTTACATTCAGACACATCCCGTCCACCTAGCGGATCACTTTTCCACTTGAGCCCCTCCAAGTAATGTTCAAGTTTCTGCAACTGCACAACCACATCGCCGGCATGGCCATGGCCAAGATCATTCGCATCCAAGCTACAACCCGAGATGTTGCAATAAAGTTGCTCCGAATCCTGGGTCGAACTGCCAAATCATCCAAAATGACATCCTATAAAGTTGACATCCAAAATGGCCAAATCATCCAAAAAAATCACTGATAATTTAGTGACCTGGGGATCCCTTTAAAAAGGAGGGAATCAACCCATCGGCCGATCTGAAAAACATGTCTGCACTTCACCTTGCCGAGGATCGGAAAATGCCGTGGCAAAGATCGTGCCTGCAAATCAGACACCCGGGGCAACCGGTTTCGAAAACCACAACTCACGGGGCAACCTCCAAAGAGGTGGCAGATTGGGGTCGCCCGATAAAATCTTAGATACATTGCGCACTCTGCAAAAAACGAGATTGGTGACTGGGGTATCCGTTATCCCGCATGCTTGGACACCCACACACCAAAAAAGATTGGCCTCATATGAATCTTCAAATCCCTGTTTCAATGGTCAGATACACATAATAACTAATAATTTTCATACTGATTGCGCTAACTTGCGAATGGGACTGACTGTGACTTAACAGACTTGAAAAATTAGCGTCAGTGACGTACGTCATAAATTTTTGATAGAAACCCAGGTTCACTTTGTTTCCAGCGATACTTGTCCGTACAAACGCGGTTCACAACTGTCACGAAATGCTGCCCCGGCTGCAGGCGATCTGAAAGACCATCAACTGCATTATACAATATGACTGCCCGAGAGGTTGCGGGCCAGAATCCTTTGATTCCCCGCGAGACGGAGTTTTGATCTCAATTTTTTTTTGCTTTGAGAGCCTTGAACCAACAGCTGGTGACGAATCTGGGAAAAATGTCCAGGTGACCCCATGCCACTTGCAACCATTGGCAATTGAAACATGTCGCATGGAATGCAGTTTCCGAATGGCAGTTACAATGCGGGCTGACCCCGGGTTCTCTAACACAGTTGAGTGACAAATAGGAAATCATGTTAAATTACACCCCCGTAGACCACAAACAGTTATTCCATTCCATTGCAGCATCTGTATGCATGTTTGTGGCTGTGTTAGCTCCTGATGATCCATGTCAATTGAAAACAGAATGAACCACAAGCAACAGTTTCTCATGCCACGCAGTTTCAATTTTTTGCCACGGCATTTGTGTCTGAAACAATAAGAGGGGGACAAAGTAGGAGACAAGGGTCGGGGTCTCGGGTCTAAGTGCCACTGTGACGATGAGGACGACGACGACGACGACGACGACGACGACGACGACGACGACGACGACGACGACGACGACGACGACAACCCCCACCACCACCACCACAACAAGAACAAGAACAAGAACAAGAACAAGAACAAGAACAAGAACAAGAAGAAGAACAAGAACAAGAAGAAGAAGAACAACAACAACAACAACAACGCTGTGTGTCACGGCTTCTCTCTGTAAGAGCTTCTGTGGGTAGCGGCGTCGCGCTGTAAAAGCTTG
>BGPT01003571.1:4418-24928 GCA_003297045.1 Symbiodinium sp. clade C Y103 | reverse complement strand
GCTCCGGAGGGTCGAGAAGTAGGCTCGCTAAAGCGGCGGGTGCGGAGACATCTCGGCAGATGAGAGATGAAAAATTGCACGCCGTTGTGGCGCGAAGCAGATTTGGAAGTAAAAAGTGTTAAAACACCTCAGGTTCGGACCACTTTTGGAAGTTTNCAGATGAGAGATGAAAAATTGCACGCCGTTGTGGCGCGAAGCAGATTTGGAAGTAAAAAGTGTTAAAACACCTCAGGTTCGGACCACTTTTGGAAGTTTCGATGTGGAAAAAAGTGCACGGCGTTGTGGCGCGAAGCACATTTGGAAGTAAAAAGTGGTAAAAACTGTCATGTTCGGAACACTTTTGGAAGTTGAGCTGTGGAAAAAATGCACGGCGCTGTGGCGCGAAGCACATTTGGAAGTAAAAAGTGTTAAAAAATGTTAAAAAAAATGTCGGTCTCGGACAACTTTTGGAAGTTGAGATGTGGAAAAGTGCACGGCGCTGTGGCGCGAAGCACATTTGGAAGTAAAAATGTTAAAAACACCACATGCTCGGACAACTTTTGGAAGTTGAGATGTGGAAAAAGTGCACGGCGCTGTGGCGCGAAGCACATTTGGAAGTAAAAATGCGAAAAAACCTCATGGTCGGACCACCTTTGAAGGTTGAGATGTCGAAAAAGTGCACGGCGCTGTGGCGCGAAGCACATTTGGAAGTGAAAATGTTAAAAACACCACATGCTCGGGCCACTTTTGGACGATTCNACGATTCGATGGCCATCCGATGTCGAAAAAGTGCACGCCGTTGTGGCGCGAAGCACATTTGGAAGTCAAAAGTGTCAAAAACTGAGGGTTTTGAGCAAAATTTGAGATGTCAGTTCACTAACTGAACTAACAACTTAACAACTTAACAACTTAACAAGCGAACAACTTAACAACTTAACACTTGAACAACTTAACAGCTTAACAACTTAACAACTTAACCACTTAACAACTTAACAACTTAGTTAGTTAGTTTGTCACTTAGTTAGTCACTTAATGAGTTAGTCAGTCAGTTAGTCAGTTAGTCAGTTAGTCAGTTAGTGAGTTAGTCAGTCAGTTAGTCAGTTAGTCAGTTAGTCAGTTAGTCAGTTAGTCAGTTAGTCAGTTAGTCAGTTAGTTAGTTACTTAGTTAGTCAGTCAGTTAGTCAGTTAGTCAGTTAGTCAGTTAGTTAGTTACTTAGTTAGTCAGTCAGTCAGGCAGTTAGTCAGTCAGTCAGTTAGTCAGTTGGTCGGTTAGTCAGTTAGTCAGTTAGTCAGTTAGTCAATTAGTTAGTTGGTCGGTTAGTCAGTTAGTCAGTTAGTCAGTTAGTCAGTCAGCCAGTTAGTCAGTGAGTCAGTTAGTTAGTTTGTTAGTTAGTTTGTTAGTTAGTTAGTTAGTTAGTCAGTCAGTCAGTCAGTCAGTTCGTCAGTTAGTCAGTGAGTCAGTTAGTCAGTTAGTTCGGCAGGCAGTTAGTCAGTTAGTCAGTTAGTTAGGCAGGCAGATAGATAGATAGATAGGCCGACGCTCCAACCACCTTTCGATCCATCAGTGGGTTCGCTCTGCCGTTCCTGCATCCCATCAACTCACCTCTCCTATAGTTTTCTATTCCTGAAACTTCCGCCACCGCCTTGTGCGGTACTACTGGTATGTAATATTTAGACCTCCCATGACCCCCCTCCACCCGAAAAAAAAAGGTATCAGACCAGTTGTGCAGGGACAAATCACCCATTCGATAGTCACCCATTTAGGTGGATGTAGTGCTTGCCATGTTGTTGGCTTCCATATCTCCCATATTTCTGACTCCTCAAAGGAAGCCTAGAGGGGTGAAGCAAACAGTGCTCTGCGGGCTGCATCAGTAGGTACACCCTTGCCGAGAACGAACTGGATGAAGACGAGACAATCATCAGACCTGCTCAGGCATGACATGATGACCCTGGGAACGATTGAACGATGGCCAAAATTTCCCCTGATTGTTTGGGAAATTTGGGGGAAATTCCAATTTGGCTCACAATGCTGTAGCAATAGGTATGTGGTTTGATTGTTCTACGCAGAAGGGAAGATGATCCCGGACCGGAGGTTAAAAGTTCTGTCCGGACCCACCCTTGCGTTTGCTCAATACAGCAGCCCCATCAGTTCCATGGGACATGCATGTTCTTCTGATCAAAAGGGATCAAATGGGATTGCATTTGGCAGCCTTGCATCCTGGCCCCAAACAAGCATACGTGGATGCTTTTAGTGGTTGCAGGGAAAGTACTAAAACATGTTCAAACCACCAACCAGTGCACCGCACCCTCATTCGGCAAGATTGTATGCGCATGTATGATATGTATTATATACTGTCTTTACACTACAGATGTGTATATACATTTTCTTAACAAAAAAACATGACTATATGTGCATGCCTTTCTCGACAATTTAAGATACCAACCTACCAACCAACCAACCAACCAACCGACCCAAATACTCGCATGCATGTATCATCCATCCAAACATGTATAATCGCATATACACACACGCCTGCATATACACGTAGGTACATATACTTTAATTTGTAAGACATGGGTTCAATGATCAACCTGATTGACCCTTGCCAAAACTGATGCAAGCGCAGAAGCTGAAAATCGCCGTTTGAAGGTCACAGATTGGATTTTGAGGGTGTAGAGCAAGTAGAGTGCAGCTCTGGGGGTTATTCCTTCCAAACGCAGGCCGGCAAAGCCAAATGCGATGAGTATATCGATCCCTTCTCAGATTGCAGCGGATGCACAGTGGCAAAGCTCGTCTGCATTCGATTGCCATATCAAAAAAATGTGAAGGGCTCTGTAACGATATTTTTTCACTCAGGTCGACAACACAGAGCTTCAAGCTGACGCTCCCGGTCAGGATCCTTGAAGCAAAGGGATGCATGAAATCCGCTTGCCATTTGAGGGCCAAATGAACCTGTTTGAATTAAAGGCACCTACCGTGGCACCTGCCCCTTACCTGTGCTGTTAATCCAGGTCAGTTGATTTCTCCACCAACTCCACACTGCCGACTCGAGGTGTTGCATACCGTTTCAGCTGCCGACTCGACGACAGACTGCTGCTCAGTCCCTGTGGTGATGGATTGGTCCAGGATCAGGGAAGCATTTTTGGTGACGTCCCTGCATCGCACCCAACACTTCATACTTCCAGTTGCTGGATTGATGTGTTCATATTGGAAGTTGTTATCTTTTTATATGCGAGTAAGTTGGCCATCGGGCTGTGCATGGGCCGCTCCCCAATCGTTTGCCATATATTTTTTCATGTATATGATACAATTGTATATATACAGATACACATATTTATGCGCGTGCGTGTGTGCTTCAAGTGTATGTGTGTGTGTGTGTGTTGATTTTGGATGGGTGTTTATGCTTCATTTCCAATCGTTTGGGACCTGACCCCTGAGGGGATGAACAACGCCCTGTTGCAGCCTGGGGTGCCATTGTCGGTGGAGAGGCTGCATCCAACGGCTGGGTCAAGGTGAAGCCCTGAGATCTCGGATGCGACTGCCGAGGCCTGAATGGTAGCGATATTCTCCCCAGGAACCATGGTCCCTAGTAATGTTTAGTAGGAGATGTTCACATAGTATGGGACCATAGAATGGGGTGTTTAGTAGGAGATGGGATAGTATCTGACATTGAGAGGAACAATGCTATACAATGAAATAAGATGTTACTATAATATGTTGCTATTGTCCTTACTATTGTCCTTACATGTCCTTACTATTGTTGTATCTAGGGTTGTGGTTGTGATGATCTAAGGTTGGAGATCGCTTTCTCCCCTTGGAGGTCAATGGGTGCAAGGCAGGGAGCGCAAGAATTTGAAGAATGCAAAACTCTGCACAACTGGGATGCGATCCAAAAATGTGGCCTTTGAGGTGTTGCTGTACCGGGGGCCATCCAAGTTCCGAGCTGAAAAGCGTGAGGTGCTCAGCTCTTGAGAAAACAACGTGGTGATATGAATCACTTGCAAGATGTTCAGATTCCATCCGATGTTACCCAGAGACCCGCTCTAGGCTTGGAAGACTTGAATGACTCAGAGGACCGTCTCAAACCCTGCACTAGGATCTGAAAAAGATCCGGACCCCTCGTCCCTAAAAAGTGGTTTGCTTTGGAACAGGAAACCGATTTGTAGAACGCATCCACATGATAATACCAGAAACGCTCACTTGCTGTCAGGATGATGCAGAGGAGCAGGTGGCATCGCCATGGAACACAGGATCCACAGGCCGGTCTGTTCGTTCCTTTTGTGGCTGTTTTTGTTTCGCTTCTTTCGCTTCCTTTTGATTCCCTGCACTGTCCAGGCTCCCGGCACAAGGAAACGCCTGAAGAGCCACGTCCTCTTTCCCCCACCACAGGACATGTTTGACGATCCCGATTAGATTCCCGTAATTCCCTGAGGCGCAGAAAACGACTCCTCTTGGAGGAGCAGCTGAGGGCCACGGACAAGGCCGGCACCATGCGATGGCATCCACGGCACCCGCCCTGGCCATCCCTGGCTGTTCCAGGAACACGAAGAACATGAGCAGCGCAGCAGAGCATTGCTGCGAAAGCATCAGCAATTGCTGCAAGAGAAGCTGCCTGAGTTTTTCCCAAAAGGATTTATCCAGATTTGTTGAAAAGAGACTGAGACTGCTAGTGAGACATGAGAAAGTCAGTATGTTTACAGGTTTTCCATGGTTTTCCGGCTTCCAAGGCCCACAGCAACACATTATTCAGCCCAGTTCTCAGTGCCTGCGAGGCATTTTCCGTTTCAATTAGAGCTGCGAGAACCACCGAGGTCCTGGGACTCCGAAGAACTGCAACGCCTGAGGAAATAGCTCAGGCCTTTAAGGCCCAGGGGAGGGTCCGAACGGGTGGTGATCAACTACCTGTACATACGGTACAGACATGTACAGACTGTACATAATATGTGATCATGTTTATGGCATGTGGTGTGATATGATATATGATAATATAGCTACATAACTAATTCCTCAATGATGCAGTGAAAGAGAAGCAAGAACTGTTTGTAGCACACAGGAAGGTATTGTAGTGGACCAGCTCACAAATCAACAAAGCATCTCGTTTTTACAAGCACCTCACTGCAATGAGACAGAGGCTGGCAGATTGCAGAGCTCCTTGCGACAATTGTTTGTGTTTGGGTGATTCTAGATGCTTGTAGCTTTTAACATTGGGAAAATCTCTGCAAGTTCAACAGCAATGTTCGCAAGCAATCCAAGGATATCCAAGGTGTGGTGGAGATGAAGTGGCATTGTCACAAGATATCACAAGCGCTTGCAGGTTTTGTGCAAGCTGTACCACCCGGACAAGGCCCTCTGCTGCCCCTGTTGCACCTCCAGATGCTGGCAACAGTGACTTTGGATGACCTTGGCATATCTTGCCATGTCACCCAGGCAGCTTCTGACCGTGCCACACGTGCAGCTAGAGAGCGGGTTATGGCCGGCATCTTTCGGCTTTCGGTTTCAGAGGATGTGTATTGGTTTGTTGCTGGGGGCTCTACCCCCAAAAAAAAAGTGCGCGTATATGCAAGACCATGCAATGCCGAATACCGTGCAATACCATGCAATACCGTGCAATACCATACAATACAATGCAATACCCACATGCAGGCATGTACCTTTGCAAGTGTCCTCAGGGTGGCAACAGATTATTGATGGACAAGAAAGCCTGAGGGGCAGAGAGAGAGAGAGACAGGACAGAGCAGAGCAGAGGAGAGCAGAGCAGAGGAGAGAAGAGAAGAGAAGAGCAGAGAAGAGAAGAGCAGAGAAGAGCAGAGAACAGCAGAGAAGAGGAGAGAACAGCAGAGAACAGCAGAGAACAGCAGAGAACAGCAGAGAACAGCAGAGAACAGCACAGAACAGCAGAGAACAGCAGAGAACAGCAGAGAACAGCAGAGAACAGCAGAGAACAGCAGAGAACAGCAGAGAACAGCAGAGAACAGCAGAGAACAACAGAGAACAGCAGAGAACAAGCAGAGAAAGAGCAGAGCAGAGCAGAGCAGAGAACAAGCAGAGCAGAGAACAAGCAGAGCAGAGCAGAGCAGAGCAGAGCAGAGCAGAGCAGAGAACAAGCAGAGCAGAGCAGAACAGAGAACAAGCAGAGCAGAGCAGAGCAGAGAACAAGCAGAGCAGAGCAGAGCAGAGAACAAGCAGAGCAGAGCAGAGCAGAGCAGAGCAGAGAACAAGCAGAGCAGAGCAGAGCAGAGAACAAACACAGAACACAGAGCAGAGCAGAGCAGAGCAGAGCAGAGAACAAACACAGAACACAGAGCAGAGCAGAGCAGAGAACAAACACAGAACACAGACAGAGAGAGAGAGAGAAGAGAGAACACAGAACACAGAACACAGAACACAGAGAGAGGGCGAGAGAGAGTCGAGAGAGAGAGAGAGAGAGAAGACAGAAGACAGAACACAGAACAAAGAGAGAGAGAGAGAGAGAAGAGAGAACACAGAGAGAGAGAGAGAGACCAGAGATGTTCGTTCTGCGGTGTCAAGGCCCAGCTCAACGAGGCTCACGCAGTGCTCTCATGCCCGACACAACGTTTGGGCACCAAGTTGTCCACAGCTCTGCAAGCCACGTGAAGAGGATTTCACCCCATTTAGAATCGTTGAAAGGTGAGAGGCTTCACAGGGGGTGATTGCTGGGATGTGGAGCTGTGTCAGGTCATCTGCGTGTGCATTTTTGCCCGTTGTGCTTGCCTGACTTCACAGGCTGGGCTTACGACAGGACCCTCGCGCCGGCAGAAGACAAGGCCCTTTGGGCCAAAATCATGGCATGAGAAACAGCAGGATTGCAAAATTATAAGATGAATTCAGGACAAACACAAGGAAGAAGGAAGTAACGGGGGAACCAACACCGATCAAAAAGTAAAACGGTTTGAATATTGGAGCGAATGCTCTCGGAATAAACATTTGAATACTTTTGAGATCACCAATGTGGCAGCTCCACACCCGAGCCACCTGGGCCCTGTCACAGGACGCAGAGCTCGACCCAAGACGGGCTGTGCCAAACTCAGCTTAGCCGCACTAGTAAGGGGCTGGGAAAACGGCTGCATATATGCAAGGCAGTTCCGCGTCCATGTCAGGAGCAGGTTGTAAGCTCAGAACTTGACGCGCTTGTGACCTGTGTCCTGTCTTACAGATCAGACGGCTGAAGAGTTTTGAGCCCAAAAGAAGTGGGGGACTGACGTGCTGCTCAGAAGCTACAGCATGGCCGAGATTGGCTGAGGATGCAGAAGATGTCGATTTTGATTTCACAGGAGATGGCAGGCTGCATAAACCGCTCAGTTGCGCAAATGGCAGGATGAGTTGAACTTGGATGATTTCCCGCTTGCCTTGCATTGCAGCTGTATGTAGCATTATGTGCTCACACTCAAGGATCTCAAGGATACCAAACTCCCACATCGTGTCAGGCCGTTTCGGTACTGCAGGGGGAAGGCAGCTCGTGTGGCAAAGTCTTGCGGCAGCCGCGACAAGGTGGGAATCAGTCGGAATCAGCAACATGTTCATCCTTTGGGCAACTTGGGCTTCCAACCACATTGTCAAGCTTGGTCCCTTCATCAAGCCCTGGGGGGTAGAGCTTTAGGTGAGGATTGTGATGCATCAGCTCGCCGTGATCTCGGAGCGTTATTCCCACCATGTAATCACTGTAATTGCGAAAGATGACAAGATCAATTTAGCGCGGGCCAAACGAACAAGAACTGACAAGATTGCAAGCAGCATTTACGGTTTTCTGGGAAACTTTTCCAGGTTGGCAGATGTCCCATGGAGCTGGCGGACTGCCAAGGAGCACTGGTCCCAGTGAAGGCTGATGGTCCTGATGAAACCCCTGGTGGCGGGCTGAGGTGATTCGTCATGTGGGTCCCATGACGCCGCTGGGCGGCTTGGGCGAGCCCCTCTCTCAGCTGCATAGGGATGGTGGCGTGCTGAATTTGTAGCCGCTGGTGGTTGAAAGGAGTCCAATGTGCTGATTTGGCTCCAAGGTGCGGGCATCCGAACTGCTCGGCTCATCGTCTGAGACATCCAGAGGCCAAAAATGGTCAAACTCTTCACCTGTATTGAACAGGTATGAAAATTTATGTGAAAATATGAGAACCCTTGGCAGCAGTGGCCTTGGCAGGTTCGTGGAGGCTTTCGGGATTTCATCGTCCGGCCCTCACTTGCACTTGCACCAATGTTTTAATGTTTGCTTCGGCCAGCGGCCAAGGTGTCGAAAGTACGCGATGCGGCCATGGGCTGGGTGAAACTCAAACCCGCCTACACTTCCTGATCTCTTTTGATTATAAGAGAATATGGGATTTACAAAAGAATGCAAAAGATGGATTGAATATGATTGAATGGAATATCAGGTCCGCGCCAAGACATGCTGGTGGGGTCCAGAAGGCCACTTTCGTTTTGCACCTTGCTCAACGGTAGCCGAATTTGACACAGACATCACAGACGCAACTGTCTACTACGATACCAGGCTTGCGATACACTTCCTTGGGCAGTGGCGAGCTGCTGTTTGATTTGGACTGCCGAGGGGTGCTCACAGGGTTGTTGTCAACATGTGCCAGTGAGTGGTACTGGAGCCAGTGGGACCGCAGCCAAATGAAGGAACTTTTGGAGAGGCTGAGGGAAGAGGTGCTACTCTACTGGCGCATGCTGAAATTGAAGAGTTTGGGTTGGATTGGCAGCGGTATGAAATCATAGCTGCAGGCGGATGTTTGCATCGCACAAATTTGCTTGATTGCGGGGTGCCACAGATTTGCATGACCCGTCATGGGCCAGCATTCTGTCAAAGTTCAGCTTCCTTTTGCAGACACTGTTGGCATCCATGGGGCCAAGGACAGAGAGTATGAAACTCCAAGCCTTCAACCAAGATACAGATATGATCGGATGTATAGCGCTTGTAGATGTTTGTTGCCCACACATTACATGGCCATCCATGACATCCATGACTAGGTGCTGGCACGCGCCGAGCCCTTCGCGAATTCGCGGACTGGCAGCGTGCCAGCGCTCAACTGCGGCGCCATGAGTCTGCCGAGATCTTGGCCTTCGGGCGATTAGCTGACTTCTTTCAGGCCGGGCCGGAGACGATGCGAGCTACTGACATATGTGGCGTACATAACATAGACCTTAGATGACCTTAGGATGTGTATCTCTTGAGTACCGGATGGAAGGAGGTGTGCTAAGATGTCAACAGATTGCGGTCCCACAATGAATTTCCTCACTTCAAGATTCCTCACAGACCTGTTTGAAGAAATGTGTGTATCTGTCTGTGTGTGCGTCCCCTAACATCAGAGTCAAACCGCAATGCTTTCTTTTGAGGCTTCAGCTGAAGGAGGGCGTCGTCGTCTCAGCCTGATCCGCAGCTGGGCATTGAATCGGATCCAGCGCTGGGCCGCCACCCAGGTGCAGCAGGATGCCATGTGTTTGTCCAATGCGACACACATTGGAATGGCTGCGCGGGTGATTGCAACAGACTGGCCAGCTACAGACCCAGGGATATGGGAAAACGCAAAGTGAGTAGGAAGTTGGGAGCCGTTTGGGGGTCCCAGAATCAGATATGCCCAGATGGGAGGGTTAAAAAACGCGTACAAACCAGGATCACGACTCAGCCACAGGTCGTGCATTGTGCAAAGATGGCTTGCTGGCCCGCCTGGCAGAGAGCACAGGCAGGGGCAGGAGCTCTTGAGGAGCAGATTTAAGGTCGACTGAGTGGCTGGAAGACAGCGGTGGAATTCAAGGGGTCTCAGCAGCATCCACCGGAGCGCCATGCAGATACTCTGGATGCAGATCTGCCCAAGGGCGCGTTGGTGTCGGGACCTCAGACGAAATGCAATGCCTTGATCCGTGGCACACAGTGACTAATGCCTGCAGGGCTCCATTTCAAGGAGACCTGGCTCCCAGACAGGAGCTCTGGATAGATGTGGAACGATGTGGCAGCTGTGGGTCCGATGTGGAATTGATATGAATTGATAATTTATCATAATTCATACAATTCCCCCCGGCAGTGGCTATACCATGCGGGCCGTGGCAGGAGGCTCCTGGCATGAAGCTGAATGCAAGTGATGGAAGTGCGCTCCCAAGAGTCATCACACGTCATGGTTGCAGGGTGGCCATTGGACCATGAACGCCATGAACTCACCTCCAAAGCTGCGATTCGTGGCCGCCATCTGTGGCCATTTGTGGCCATGACAAGCTGGGAAGGTGAGTTGCTCTCCTCCTTGAGCATCGCTCACCTGGGTGGCCTTCATGTGGGTGAGCCTTTCTTTTCAGCTGCCCGGGGCCTTGTTCACAGGTGGTAGATGATGCCAAAGAAACAAACGCTGTGGAGGTTTCGAAGAGAAAATGCTGAATGGGTTTTAGGGATAACCCAACCCTTGCATTTGGAGAATAAAAAACATGCAAACAGCGCTGTTTTGTTTGCAAGTTCTCCTTCAAAGACTAAATCAATCGTCTGAAACACCTTTTAAACTGAACCAATGTGGTCTAGAACAAAGGAAACTGTTTAATCTTTTTAGTTGATGTGGATTTGCAGTGGAATGATGTCGGAAATTGGTGGTGAGGCTTGGACCTTGGCGACCTGGCCGGCTGAGTGCTTCAAACCACCATCACTGCAGCCCGTGGATCATCCACTGCTGGCGCCCCAAGTCTTAAATGGCATTCACATCAATCATATTTATCTTTGGGATGGCGCCTATACATGCCTATACTATCCTATACTTATATAATCTGTTTGAAATCCCACTTGCGATTATGGATTATCAAACCAAGCCGCCAAAGCCAGCTTTTCTTTGGTGATATTGAGAGTTTTTCAGTGAGGGTCACCCAGGCTGAGTCGCAGAGAAGATGCATCAAGAATACGAATCGTGGGGAAGGACGGATGTTTTGAAATTTGGAATGACGCTGGCATGTTGAGATGGAGACGGAGACAAAGACTCAAATACAGATACATGAGGATGCATGCAAATTTGGAGGGATTTGTTTTGGACCTGCCATTGCAATTTTCATATTATTATTGGTATTTTATATATATATATATCTCTCTCTCTCTCTCTTTCTGTGTATATATTCTGTAATGTGATTACAGCACCTAGTACCACAGGGTTGAGGACTCACAGATTTTGCAGTCTTAGAACTTGCCACTGATAGGCCTGGTATCCCTCTGCAGGAGCGTGGTCTTGCCGTTTGGCTTGTGACCTGCGGCACGCGGATTGCAGTTCTCCTGCCACTGAACTTGGGGGCATTTGGGGCGGGAAGTCACCCTCCCTCACAATCGAAAGTGAGCACAGGATTATGGAAAACCAAAGCAAAATCATGGGAAATCATGCAGTAATCGATGTAGATGCAGGTAAATATTGTAAAATGTAACAATTGGTCAATTGGTAATTGATTTGTTGTGGACTTGAAAGCCATTGGACAGGGACCATTCACCGGGGAAGACCCAACACGCCAGGTGAGATCTGGGCCACATGCGCAGGCCAGCAAAATGGCTACACTTTAAACTTGAGAACTCCTAAACTCAATGGTTAGTTTCGTGTCATGATGTGTCATGATGTTTCATGATAAACAGATGTTGTTGGCACTCAACGTTTAAATCTGAAAGCAAGGTTTCTTCGACCTAGAAAATCACATCCAACTTACGGAGCCACATCCAGCTTACGGAGCGCCATCACTACTGCCATCGCTGGGTGGCTCAAGTCTGGCAGTGTCAGGCCCAGGTGGTGGACGTGTTCTACAAAGGCGACGAAGTTCTATCGGCCGGGGCGCTTGGGGCGCTTGGGGCGCTTGGTCCATTTGCAAAGTGCTACCAATGCCACAGTCACACCGTGGCAGCTGAGGCGCCCAAGGACTTTCAGGGCCCATGGCTTCGGATCGCAAAGGCATGGATCAGCTGACAACTGGCATCAACTGAAGCGGTGGATGGTAGAATCTGATAGAAAGTAGAAAGTTGCAGCTTTGCAGCTTTGCTCGAGGAAAGCTGGCCAAATCCAACAGATGCTCCTGAAGAGGCTGGAACACAAATTCAACTACTTGCTGGTGAGCTGATGTTGTCCTTTATCCACCAGCAATGACCCCAGCCGTAAGGCCTGGGTGCTTCAAGATGGCACTGAATTTGGCCTCGGCATCCTCTTGGAGCAGGCTGCCATGGCTTGAGCTATGCTTGAGCTGCTACATGCTGGACGGCACCAGCCATTCACCGCAGGTCAGTGGGCCAAAGTAGTGCTGAAGGTGGCATGTGCAAGGCTGCCAGCTTGTCAGCAAAAGCGCGAAACATGAGCGAAGAAATGTGGACCTCGAGTGGAATATTCTGTTTTTTGGGAGACCTGGTCAGATTTTTGGGCATGAGAAGTCATGCATACATGATAGAATCATACATCATGTATCATGGCCATGATGAATCCTTTCGTTTTGGCACGGACAATGCCCGAGCATCTTCCGCTGAACTGGCCCAAGCAGATCACCTGAAAACGGCAGTGGTAGCTGCAAGTCCACAAAGCTGGGCAGTGGTTTAGCAGCACTGGAGGGGCAGGGTGGCGGCAGATGGCAATACCGCGCAATCTCATTTTCTAGATTGCAAACAATTCTGGGATGCGACAGCAAACTGAGGTTCCGGCCAGGGCAGCTCCAGTTTGATGCCTGCATCTTATATTTGGACCTGCCAAACTCCAAAGGTTTTCAGATGTTTACAGTACACCAGTATACCTGTGGCTTCGCACCAAGCGTCAAAATTCTGTTTGGCACTGGTGAGGGCACATGGAGGAGGCCTTTGTCATGCCTTTGCCATTCTTTGCCTTTGAGTTGGCTGGAAGTCTATCACCAGATGGCATAGTTCTATAGATTTCCATAGCTGACACAGGCAAACTACGATGACGATGATGATGAGGAGGGAGAGTAGCCTCCCCAGCTTTCCCTCATGAAAAACAGACGCCGATTCTTACATGGTGACCCCCGGATTGTTGAACCTTAGTTGTTGGTTTTTGATGGTATATTGTATTGTTGTTCTACTTATAGATCCAAATAGTTACTTTCCCGTAAGCCCCTGATGGATAAACCAGGTGCCAGTTATGATTCGCAAGATTCCTGATTGCTGGCAGCTGCCGGGCCTGAGGCGCACAAAGGATACGGAAAACGAGAATGAGAATGATGGAAATGGTGAGAATGACAAGGACGACAATGCTCCTGCTGAAAAGGCAGTGCCCTAAGCGGAGACCGTGGATACATGTAGAGACTACGTTGGGTTTGAGCGAAAATAGGGTGCCCCATTCCAGCCCATGGTTGATCATCATTTTCCCTGCTAAAAAGGCCGTCGAATGAGGTATTTGCATGTATTTGCAGTATCCCCCATCTTTGGTCGAACCCACTGGCAGCTTGGTATCGAGGCACAGCCCAAGCAGGGTGCCAAAAAGAGAAGGCGAGGAGGGAGAAATGCGAGAGGTAAAAAGCAGAAGGAGAAGGACACGGAGCAGGCTGGGGGACAATTTCCAGTCTGAAGGATGCTGATTTAAAAATATGTTTAACTGTTTAACGATGAGATCTTGGAAAATCCGAGCATATGATATGCAATTTGCATTAAAGACCTGCAACAGCCTGCCTGGTTGTTCCAAGATGTTCCATGGATGATCATTCATGGGATGTGCTTTCTATTCTGGAAGCATAGGAAGCATTCGAGCTTCAGTGTAAGATTCTGGTGAGAACATCATCCCATACAAAAGGCACAATCATGCAGTCATAGACCGCATGAACATAATGACAATCATAATTATTCAGCACCAGTGTTCGCAGGTTCAGGAGGATAAGAAGCAGGTCGCTGACACGCTTGCCAGGGGCCAAAGGGACGGGGTATCCATGGTGTGGCTCCCAGGAGATGCATGCGTCAAATCTTGCTATTTGGTGTTGCTGATAAATTTGGATAGTTGTGGATAATGTATTCTGTCATATTCTGTCAATGTCTGGTTTTGAGGATGTCAAAACTTGGCATAACCAGACCACGGGGTGATTCTTTGAGATGATCCGCCCAACGCGAATCAATATGCCAGGGTGATGTTGGCATGGGCCGAAACGGGCGGTTGTGGGGAGTGAAATTTTGAAAAGGCCTTGAAGCACTGACAAAGGGCCTCCAAGCCTGCCAACAGGGCCGCTCCATCCTCACGGCCAAAATGAAGAAGACCCGCATGTGCGACTTTCACAAGGAGGGAAGGCAGGAACAAGACACATCTTTGGTGAGTGGCACGGCGAAAGCATGTCTTGCTCGCCACACTTCTAGCACATCTCCGCGCTTGGCAGGTGCAAATATGGTGAAGACTGCGCCTTCGCGCACGATGAGCATCTTGGTTCTTACAGACCGTGGCCATGATTTGCTGCATGGCGTGTAACTATATTAGAGTTTTGTGTAATATGTTCGCCGAAATGCTGTGCTCTGAAGGAAGGAGCTTCAATCAGCACCAGACCTGAGGAAGACCCGCCTTTGCTCCAACCCCAGTGGTTTCAGCCATGGCTTCCCACTGATTTGCATTGACTGACTGAATGCAGAATTGACTTAGCTGTTCCAGGCAAGTCTTTCCTGGCAGGGCCAGCAACTTAAGCCCCGGCCGGGACAAGCTTTGCAGAAAAGTTGGTGTTGCAGGTAATTCTGGATTTACGACTTTTAGTTGTTTCTCTCAGGATTCAAGGCGAACCATGGTAAGCGGGGTATATCCATCCTATTCTCAATGCATCTCAATGCACTTTGTGCTTGTGAAACACACATTGCAGCAAGGAAGTGCGACGACAGAGATTGCAAGTTTGCCCATGGCGAGGAGGAGTTGAGAGCGCACGACTCAGTGCAGTGTCGTCAATTGCCTGGCCTTTAAAATCAGATCAATTTAAATAATATTATGCCTTGAACTGACCCAACCTGGTAATCAAATGAAATTGGTCATGTCAAGTTAGAATGCTGTTGGTAACACATGGTAACACCTCATTTAGTTATTTTGCATCAACGGTGGAGTCTAGCCGCGCTTCCCTGCTTTCAGGCTTCGGACATTTGCTTCAAGACGGTGATGTCCTCAGAGCTTCTCGGCATTTCCCGAGTCAATCGCCGCCCTGAAAACGCCAGGCCTTGTGCACCTGGTTTGAGAAGGGGACCTGCCAAAGCGGATCCCAATGTCATCACCTAAGATTGCAATGCAGTACAACTATATATACATGTTGCACCTGTTTCACCATGTTGCAATGAACAATCTCAAATCATCTCACATCATGTCCTCATTGTCCTCATGTCCTCATTGCTGGAGTGCCTTGCTGTCCCTTCTCCGTGCAAGGTCGCTTCGCCCATGGGGTCTGCCATGCCAGTGATTTCATGTCACCACGGCAGCGCCAGTGGCATTAGCTCGTGCCAGGAAGACGAGTTGCGGGACGATCCCGAAGCCAAGGACGGCAACAGGGACCAGCCAAAGGGTTTTGCCAAAGGGTTTTTGGACTTATTATTCTGTGGAGATACATATAATATGTGTGTGTGTGTTACTGTTGTGTTCTCTACTTAGGTATATATATATATAGTATACATGATATTTCTGTTTGTGTTAAGTTAGTATCCATACATTTGGGAGGGTGTGAGGAGGTTTACAGCTCGTTGTTTGAGCTTAGTTGCCTGTTTCATGGAGCTTCAATCAGCAAACATAGGGCTTGAACATGTTCCCTGCAACGCTACGTTTGCCGGCGTTCCAATTGCAAATATACCCATGTTATGCTGATCAATTTGCATATCACTGGACTATCAACGCCAAGCTCAGAGGGGGTGGCCATGAGCAATTCTCATATAATTTGACTATCAACTCGATGTTCAGGGGAGTGGTAGATTCATTGTCATGCAACATGTGACATGTTGATGCATCATATCATGGGGGCTCAAACTGGGGGGTGGTGGAACGTAGGGTTTAGCGCAAAACTGGGATGTAACCAACTCTCTTGGGATGAGGTCAAAACCTATGGCACGTGCCGTGGGCAACATTTTTGCCAGCTATTTTGGCCGGGTTTTGATCAAAAGCCACATGGAGCGCGGTTAGGGCCTCCAAAACCCCAAAAGGCCCTGTATATCGTGCGTTTAGTTGAGGAAATGATGGTTTAGGGCTGGCTTTTTTGGAGATGTGTCCTTTCCATTGAGATTCAATGTGTTGTGACAAGTCCTTCGGACATGAACTGCGCCTGGGTTGATGGCCACCACTGCAAAAGCATAAATGAGAGCCAGAAGACTTCGCAGATTCTGCAGTTGCAGGTGCGTGTTCAACATTGGCACCTGTCAGTCATAGGTTTGTGATGTTATTTGGCTTGCCCCTTTCTTGCTTGCGGCAGGCAGCAGCAGAGCTGGATCCTTACATGGGTGTGGCTCAGACTGCCCCTGCAATTGGTTTTTGTACCGTTTGGGATTCGGGATTGATTTTTTTCATCCAAGGTCCAGGCTTAGTAATATTTGCCCGTATGTGATCCTGATCCGTATGGGTGAGAGGAGCGGTCTGGCTGAGGCGAGCCAGGAAGCGAATGTCTGCCAGGACCCTGGTGATCAAAATCGAATGGGTTGCACAGTGACACTGGGACGATTCACGTGCCATGGATCGCAAAGGACAGGATCCCACATGATTTTGCGGTCCGATATAGATTGCGGTGTGATGCTGTACGTATGATGTTTCAACCGTTTTGAGGTTCGTCTCTGAAGATTCATGGATGCTCAGCCGTTCCAGCTGCTGAAACTAACAACTTCCCCTGATCCTGCCATTTTTGGGCTCCAGCTTGGCAGTGGTAGTGGGTGCAAGGCGCGCAAGCGCGCGACCGTCCTTTGGGCCTGCGCGGGTGGAGCTTCCTGCAATTAGTTGTCGCCCTTTTGCTTGTGCAGTACTTCAATTCACTACATTTCTGGAACGTTCTGGGTACAGTAAACCCTGGTTTGGTTTGCCAATGGCATACGTCTTGGCCGCGAATCCATAATATCAATTAATATCATGTCCAATGGAATCAAATTTAGGAATGGTTGCGAACATTTCCCGAAGATCAACCATGACTCGAGTTTATCTTAGGCCAAAGATGGACCTACCTGATGCCCCTAAGCATAGAACTTTCATGATAATCCCATGGTCGTGCTGCTGGGGCGTTATGTTCTTAGTTATTCCATAGTAATCCATAGGTATTCCATGGGATTCCCAAAAAACATGGAACCCATGTGATCGGACTGTTGGGTGATTCCAACTTCCCAAGCGCAAGCGGTTTTCCCTTGGCCTTGTCCTCAGGGATGCCGACGGAACCCTCCAGGAAGAGGAAGGAGCCGGAGCCAGTGGAGGCATGGCGGAGCCAACAGTCTGAGTTGAGATTTGAGAAATGATCCCAAAGGTGGGTTCAATGAAGATATCATAGGATAACCACGATTCTTGGCTGGCATACGGAACCGATGCATAAAGAATCCTAAAGACCTGAGCCTGTTCACCCGTACAGGACTTGGGTCTTGGTGGGCTGTATGACTTTCTCCCACCACCTGACCCAGAGAAAGACAAGGCTCACGGGGAAATTGTGAAGCAAGTACTCTTCAGGATTCGAAACCTGATGAAACTGATTCTGAAATGTTTCAACAATGTTTCTTACAGCGATTGGGATGAAATTGGAATGTGGATGATTTTGGTGCACGCCGCCTGCCTGCGATTGGTGAGCTTCCTCCCGGCCATGGCTACAGGCGACTGCCGCCAAAGCAAGGAAAGCTGAACAGGCGAATTCGAAGCCAAAGCTTCCTCCAACTGATAGGCCTGGGTGCCATGCAGATGGAAAAAATTGGACCAAGGAACGTTTGGGAACTAGGTGGCTTCAGGTCAATACAGCAAGGTGAAGCAAGGTGGGAAGCTTTGGAATGGCCTTCAATGATATACTGATATACTACACATGCGTTCTGGTATGGAAGGTCACTGAAGGTCACTGATTCGACCATTTGCAGTGGGAACGGACCAGAGGCATTGGCGGGCATTGGAAGAACTGCACATCGTCCCAGGTCTCGGGTGATTTTCCTCGATGTCGACGGTGTCCTTTTGCCAGCTGGCAGCGTCGAAATGTGCGCGGCTCTACTTCAGAGTGTCAGAGTGAGGGGTGTGAGTTTTTGAACATTTTTCAACCTGAATGGTTTGAATGCTGGGGTCAGAGGATTTGTTTGGTATTGTTTAGGTATGTTTGGGTTCTCTCTCTTGTGCCAGGATCTACATTGACGGCGTGATGTTGCCAGTGAGAGCAGCGAAGGAGGCTGACTTTAGCAGAGTCGCTCTCCAAAATTTGCGTTCCATTGTGCAGCAGTCCCATTCTCAGAGATGGGAAGATGATGCAATCATGACTTATTTGCAGCATGCAAATATATGCAAATGCAGATGCAGAAAGGCTTCATGGGTGATGAGATTCGATGAGATGCACCACATTTCAATGTGGCATTTTAAACCGTACATACGTACTGGGGAAGCTGTGTCTTTGACTATTTACGTACATACAGCCCGGTATGATTTTTAAAACACGGGAGGTGAAATCGGCTGGAATGGGTTTGTTGCTATTGCACCCCCACGTTTATTCACTTTTGCAATCTTACCATCCCTTTTACTGTATCACTTTTTGCAGGTCTGTTTTTGCTGGCGGTCATTCCCAATGGTCACAGTGTATCATTGTCATTATGCTAAGAATTTTACTATATCAGGAGGAGATTCCCAGTATGCATCAACATTCAGCTCAGTATTCCCACATGTCAAGTTTCCCATGTGTGTTTGCCAAAGTGTTCCATGAAGTTCCATGTCACTGGATCTGAGTCACTCAGGACCGGTGCTACCATTGTCGTGTCCTCCGAGTGGCGACGGAGAGAGGTGGCGCCCGTGAGCAAAAAGCTCATAGGGGCAGAACGCCGCCTGCCAAGCGAAGTGATTTGGGGCAGTGTTTTTTGACGGTAAAGTTCACCCCTCTTGTCAGGAGATGAGGGACAACATTCGGAGGACACTCACGACTCAGGCTGGGTGCTGCGCCGTGTTGAATTTTGTGTCTTTGGCTACAGCTGCTATAAAAGTACCGAAAGCCACTCAGACAGAAAATGAGCCAGAGCCTTTGAGTTGTCGTGATGAGAGTCTTGATTGTCTCACAAGATCTTAGCAGAGGACATCCCTGGCTTCCAAGACTCGACGCCGATTTTCCAGCCATCTGCGGAGTTGGTCAAGCAGAGACTGGACCAGGTCCGAAGCTCCCCAATGAAATCCCAATGAGACGCGGATTAGATAGTCCAGAGGAGGAAAACACAAGCACTCAAGGATGTCAAAAGATATGAGGAATGCATATCTACGAGAAACCTGGAAGGAGATCAGAGGGAGAAGGATTATGTCACTGCCAGTGGCACAAAAAGCACAACATTGCCACTAAGGCAATCATATGGGCAGAGCGGCGGGCACGCGAGATAGGGAGTTGGCTGAAGCAGCACAAAGAAGTCAAGGCCCATCATTTTTGGATGGCTTCATACGGCTTCCCATTTAGGAACGATGAATACATTCATGTGAATACCCTCTGCAGCATTTCAAATAAATTCCCGTGGAGGCGTGGGTGGCCATAGATGATATTGACTTCAGCTGGGCAGACAGCGTGAAGGTTCCAGGAACACCTCTCATGAAGTCGGATGCTCGGGGGATGCTGCAGTCATCAAATGAATCGCGGTGGGTGCAGAGTGGGCCCTCTTCCAACATCCAAACTTTGGCGGTTGTGACTGTTGTCAGCAAATCCAGGCATCGGTCAGTCCTGACAAATCCAAAGCATTGCATCACTGAGAAGGCTCGCAGTGAGGATGATCGCTGAGAGTGAGTATGCCCAACCGATGGTGTCAAAATGGGAAGATAGTGTCCTTTTTTGGGAGGGTCAAATTCGGTCAAACGGCCAAGTTCCTCTAAACTCTAAATACTTGTAGTACCGCACAAGGCGGTGGCGGAAGTTTCAAAAATAGGAAACCGAAAGGAGAGGTTCGTTGCTGTGAATGATGAATGACAGAGCGAACCCACTGATGGACCGACAAGTGGTTGGAAGCAGCGCAGTGTTGCTGCAATGCTGTTGTAGTTGTGGTTGGAGTGGTAGTTGCAGTTGTAGCTGTAGTCGTTGTAGTTGTAGATGTAGTTGTGGTTGTAGATGTAGTTGTGGTTGTAGTTGTAGATGTAGTTGTACTTGTAGATGTAGTTGCGGTTGTAGATGTAGTTGTGGATGTAGTTGTGGTTGTAGTTGTAGATGTAGTTGTGGTTGTAGTTGTAGTTGTGGTTGTTGTAGTGTAGTTGTCACGCAGTTGAAGTTACAGTTGTTGTTGTTGTTGTTGTTGTTGTTGTTGTTGTTGTTGTTGTTGTTGTTGTTGTGGTTGTGCTTGTGCTTGTGCTTGTGCTTGTGGTTGTGCTTGTGCTTGTGGTTGTTGGTTGTTGGTTGTTGGTTGTTGGTTGTTGGTTGTTGGTTGTTGGTTGTTGTTGTTGTTGTTGTTGTTGTTGTTGTTGTTGTTGTTGTTGTT
>BGPT01003569.1:20672-36259 GCA_003297045.1 Symbiodinium sp. clade C Y103 | reverse complement strand
GTCACCGTCAACACTCGACGTGGGCCCTTGCCCTTCCCACCGCCAACCTCCTTCAGAGGACCCAGCTCGAGCAGGAAAGCTTCCAGGTCGACCTTGGCTTTGTTCTCCTGCAACATAATCGCCTCTACCAGGCACGACGCTTTCACCACAGCCGGCGATGCTGCACTGGAAGACTGGATCCTGCAAGCAAGCTACCAAGAATCCATTGTCCCAACAGCATCGAAACAAATCGAACCCTTGCAAACTGTTTTCCCGGTGGCGCATACCTCTTTTACCCGGCCTGCGTCTCTTCTTCGGGGACACCCCAACTGGGCCTGCTTCATCAGGCTGCTGGTTCGTCAACTCCGGTCCGGCTGCGACAGCAACTTCTGGAGGACTAGCTGGCTTGCTGGACTGCTGACCTTCAGTGGCCAGCTCCACCTCCGGAGAAGAAACAACAAAATGTTCAGCCATCTTCCCACCAACCCGCTTTTTGGGCACTCTGTCAATACACACAGAGAACCGAAATGCTCGCGGCGCACGGAACGGCTGCTGGGCCAGAGTCGACACTGCTATCTTCCAAAAGGTTCTGGTTGCAACCAACCCCCACCGAGCTTGCTATGCTTCACAGCATGCAAATTATAATCAAATCCATACTTTCCTGCATCCAATTCCACACTTTCTTGCGCTCGTTTTTTTGGGGAAGTCAATTGGATGCATGTACGCTAACTTCATATACCTCTTTGTTGCAAAACAATGGCAAGAAGTTGCTCACAAGCTCATGCTCATTCGACAATCTCTTGCTGACGGCCAGAGACAGCCCCCACCCCTGCTGCCTGTAGCAAGAGTGCCTGGTTACTTCCACCTGGCATATCGTGCTCAACTCTCACATTGCGATTCTGGCACTGCAAGGCAAATGGCAGGCACAAGTCTTGCGATTACACAGTCTCACTGGATTCTACATTCAATGAAACCAAAGGTTGCCGATCTAACACCTCATCCCTGAGCTGCATGTACAGAAAAACCAACGTGTCATGAGCATGATCAAACCGAGGTTCATCTGAAAATCGATTCTAATCCTGCATTCCCACAGGCCCGCACTTTGACCAATGTTCAACAAGTCGAAATGCGCGCGGGAGACAGGACGCTTTCTGGCCAGAGTTGAAGCTTACTGCTGTTCAGCTCGGCCGTAGTTCCTACAAAGACGAAAAAATCGCAATGCCAGAAAGCATGCAAATCAACTCCACATTCACAATTTCCTGCATCCAATTCCACAATTTCTTGCATACGTTTTGTTTGGAAAGCCATCGGCTGGGTTAAACTCCCTTAATACATCTTTTTTGCAGAACAATGGCAAAAAGCCGCTGACAAGTTCGTGCGCATTAGACAATCTGTCGTTGACCGCCAAACACCAGCCCCTCCCCTTGCTGCCTGTGGCAAGAGTTTGAGGAACATATCAACAGATCACAAACAGCAAGTGTCCTCTGCACAATACAATGAAAACAAATGACTCGGCTTTGCCGCGCAAGGGTTCACACGCCCGCTCAGAAGAGTCTGCTGTGCAAGCTAGTCTGCTGAACTGCTGNTACAATGAAAACAAATGACTCGGCTTTGCCGCGCAAGGGTTCACACGCCCGCTCAGAAGAGTCTGCTGTGCAAGCTAGTCTGCTGAACTGCTGACCTGTTCCTCTGCCTCCACATCTTCCTTTGGTGCCCGCAATTCACTCCAAGTTGATGATGCCACAGCTGAAGATGTTGCAACAACCTGACTCAACTGCTNCTGTTCCTCTGCCTCCACATCTTCCTTTGGTGCCCGCAATTCACTCCAAGTTGATGATGCCACAGCTGAAGATGTTGCAACAACCTGACTCAACTGCTGCGCCATGCGCCTCTTCTTGGCTCCTTTTCCACCTCCTCCATGAAAAGCAATCAGCTCCTTGGCCAGCTCCATGGTGGCACCATAATCCGCCACACTCTCCTTTCGTTTTTTGGTCATCNTCCTCCATGAAAAGCAATCAGCTCCTTGGCCAGCTCCATGGTGGCACCATAATCCGCCACACTCTCCTTTCGTTTTTTGGTCATCTCTCGCAGGCAACCTGCTCGCAGGACTTCTTCCTGCCCCAACTGCCGAAGCGTGCCCAAGGCTGCAAGCCGGTCTGTTATGCGCTTCATACCAGCAGCGTTCCCCACCAGCTTAAACTGAATGATCTTGCCTTCTGCGAACGGTATGACCAAAGTGACCATCCCAAAACATTCAGACGGTACCTGGTCCATGAACCATGCCCTACACATACTCCTGGATGGAAAGAATTCGGTCTTCTTCAAAAACAGTTTGAACTCGGCTTCTTTCTCAACCTCATTGTCCATATTCGCAGCCTAACAGGCCGACATATGCTCGTCGCCGGTTGCTAAATTAGCTCCTTTTTGATGCTCAGCCATTTACAAATTTTTTTTAAGTTTTCAGCTTTCAAAGTTATTTGTCAGTTTCCTTTTACCCCAGCTGCCTGATCTGGTACCGGGAGCTCCAGGCCGTCGGGGGCCGTTACTGCAAGAGTCTTCCGAATGGCAGCGCCGGTGTAGGGCCCCATGCTTTCAATCTCTGCCATCCGAATGTGTGTCTACCCTTTGAACGCACAAACTTGAGCCTCCTGTTGGGGAAACATCATGTGAATTCCATTGATGCCATCTAACTATGCCACAAGCTGACCATGGCACAATCCCCGGGCTGTTTTCTCTCAAGCCAAACCTGTACTTTGGGTCCCGGACCAGTCCATTTCCAATGACTGCCTGCTGCTGTTCAACTGCTTCTGCCAAGGCTCGGCCTCAGCGCAACATGTTTCACACTATTAAGGTTGGAGGATCGACAATTCTGCTTCCGACTGACCGAACTTTCCCAGAGGTCTAAACCTGAAGAGCCTATCACAAACCATGCACTCACGTCCGAAACCATTTGGATTCCTTCTTGACTAAAACTGCAATCTCCCCGAGCTGAACAGACCAATCCTTAATGGGAATGCAAACTGACAGGCTTCTAACCCATATAGACGGCACCCAAGCTACACAGTAAAACAAACACCCCTAGGCTTTCAGTCCATTCATTGCACCGGGGAGCAAGTTTGCTGCCTGCCCAAAACTATAGCTGCATGTGACATAGGTTTAAACATCATTGCACCTCTTCATGAGGCTCAAAAACCATCTATGTCCACACCTACCGGCCAAGCGAGTCTGCTGGCCTGCTGGATTGCTACTCTGCTACACAAGCCTTCACTCTCAATCACTCCCGCTCCTCAGTGGGGATCTCCAAAACAGCATCTGTCGGAAAGCTCGACTGCACAGGGCCAAGCACCAACACGAAGGCGTCGTCGTACACCCAGTAATGCCCCGGAGCTTCTTGGATCCCTGCCTGTGAGATGGCATAGAAAACCGCCACTTTGCAGCCCGCTCGAATCTCATCCTCATTCGCCCAGGCTCCGTGGAGCATAACACGCAGTCCCACGTTGTCAGCACCAGTAAGAACGCAAGCCTTCATCGGCTGGCCTGCCTTGCTGTAAGACAGCTCCCCAACTTCGGTCACCACGCCCATCAGGTTCGCATGCAAGCCCGCTGCGTTCAGCCCCCGANGCCTTCATCGGCTGGCCTGCCTTGCTGTAAGACAGCTCCCCAACTTCGGTCACCACGCCCATCAGGTTCGCATGCAAGCCCGCTGCGTTCAGCCCCCGAAACCTGGCAAGCACTAACTCCGGGGCCGGGTTGATTCGAAGCTGGCCTGCTGAACTGCTGGAGACTGTGGTGGCACGGGTAGACTGAAACTTCACCAGCAGACCCGGCTCCCGACAGATTTCCACACGCTCCAAGTTGGTGAACCGAAGCTTCGGGTACTGNGACTGTGGTGGCACGGGTAGACTGAAACTTCACCAGCAGACCCGGCTCCCGACAGATTTCCACACGCTCCAAGTTGGTGAACCGAAGCTTCGGGTACTGATCCTCCCCGCTCACGTTCTCAAAGGCCTGAGTTATGATGTTCTCCGCCTTCTCGGCTACCGGGCTCCAAAAACCCACCTGGACAATCATCTGTGCATCCGCAACCGTCACCGTCAACACTCGACGAGGGCCCTTGCCCTTCCCACCGCCAACCTCTNACCGGGCTCCAAAAACCCACCTGGACAATCATCTGTGCATCCGCAACCGTCACCGTCAACACTCGACGAGGGCCCTTGCCCTTCCCACCGCCAACCTCTTTCAGAGGACCCAACTCGAGCAGAAAACCTTCCAGGTCGACCTTGGCTCTGTCCTGTTGCAACGTAATCGCCTCCACCAAGCAGGAAGCTTTCAGCACATCCGGCAATGCTGCACTGGCAGACTGCATCCTGCAAGCAAGCTACCAAGAATCAACCCCACACCAGGCATCCGAATTTATCCACTCCTTGCAAACTGCTATCCCTTAAACAGTCCTACGTTGCCCGGCCTTCGTCGTTTCTTTGGAGACACGCCCACCGGGTCTGCTACATCCGGTTGCTGGTTCATGTGCTGAGGTCCAACTTTCTCAGCAGCTTCTGCAACTCCAGCTGGACTGCTGGCCTGCTTGTCTTCAAGGGACAGCTCCGCCTCAGGAGAAGAAGTCACCAGATCCGCCATATTGCCACAGACGCACTTGATAGCCTTGCTGCCAAATAAGTATGAAAGGTGAGCCAAAATGCTACCCCAAAAGACAACTGCTTGACTCAGCTGCCACTGTACCAATCTTCTATCCCATGCAAGCCAGCGTACAAAGCAAATCCTTCGCCAGATGAGTGGCAACCACTGCTCCCCAAGTTGCATCACAAAACACACACCCCTAGGCTTGCAATGCGTTCTTTTCACCCGCCAGAAAGTTTGCGGCTTGCTCAAACTTGACTGCATGCCGAGAAAGCTGCAGCAAAATTACAACACTTTGCTCGCAAACTAAACATTAAAAACCGTCTCTGTCAGCACCTACCGGCCAAGCGAGTCTGCTGGCCTGCTGGGCTTCCTTCGCTCGCTCATTCTCGCACCTCGGTCGGAATCTCCATAACAGCATCTGTCGGAAAGCTCGATCTGCACAGGGCCAAGCACCAACACGAAGGCCTCGTCGTACACCCAGTAATGCCCCGGAGCTTCTTGGATCCCTGCCTGTGAGATGGCATAGAAAACCGCCACTTTGCAGCCCACTCGAATCTCATCCTCATTCGCCCAGGCTCCGTGGAACATAACACGCAGTCCCACGTTGTCAGCACCAGTAAGAACGCATGCCTTCATCGGCTGGCCTGCCTTGCTGTAGGTCAACGCCCCAACTTCGGTGACCACGCCCATCAGATTCACATTCAAGTCTGGTGCGTTCAGCCCCCGAAAGCGGGCAAGCACTAACTCCGGAGCCGGGTTGATTCGAAGCTGGCCTGCTGGACTGCTGGAGACTGTGGTGCCGCGAGCAGATTGAAACTGCACCAACAAACCAGGCTCTCGACAGATTTCCACACGCTCCAAGTTGGTGAACCGAAGCTTCGGGTACTGGTCCTCCCCGCTCACATTCTCGAAAGCTTGGGTGATGATGATCTCTGCCTTCTCTGCAACCGGGCTCCAAAGACCCACCTGCGCAATCATCTGCGCGTCCGCAACGGTCACTGTCAACACTCGACGTGGGCCCTTGCCCTTCCCACCCCCAACCTCTCTCAGAGGACCCGGCTCAAGCAAGAAAGCTTCCAGGTCCACCTTGGCTCCGTCCTGCTCCAACAAAACCGCCTCCACCAAGCACGAAGCTTTCACCACAGCGGGCAATGCTGCACTGGAGGACTGGATCCTGCAAGCAAGCTACCAAGAAGCCACTGTCCCAACACCATCAAAACGAATCAAACCCGAGCACCTTGTTATCCCTCGTGCATTCCTACTTTTCCTGGCCTTCGTCTCTTCTTCGGGGACGCCCCAGCTGCATCTGTTCCATCCAGCTGCTGGGGCATCTGCACAGCAACAGATTGTGGACCGCCAGCTGGACTGCTAGGCTGCTTGTCTTCAGCCACCGGATCTGCATCAGCAGAAACAACCACAAGATGGTTGGCCATGTAACTGCAGGTGAATCTATTGGTCGATACTTCAAATACTGTACACTGATCCAAATTGCTGGCCGAACAAAAATTAGCTGCATAGCAACAAGGCGGCAGCTACTCTCTGCTTGTTACCAAAACCCCCAAGAACGCTGCACTGCTATTGAACACTTCCTTGCATACCTTGACTGCATGTAAGAAAGCATCCCTTCCACAACTTCTTCCAAGCATTCCTTTCTGCAGAACAGAGTTTCCGCATGCCTCACAAAGTCAAAAGCATTCCAGGATCAGTCGCTGAACGCCAGCAACAAGCCCCTCCCCTTGCTGCCTGTGGCAAGGATTTGAGGAACATGTCCACTGATTACAAACAGCAATACAATCTGTACAATACAGTGCAAAGGCATGACTGAGTTTTGTTGTGCTATGATCCACGCACCCACTCAGTGAGGTCTGCTCCGGACAGCTAGTCTGCTGAACTGTTGGCCTGTTCCTCTGCCTCCACATCTTCCTTTGGTGCCCGCAATTCACTCCAAGTTGATGATGCCACAGCTGAAGATGTTGCAACAACCTGACTCAACTGCTNCTGTTCCTCTGCCTCCACATCTTCCTTTGGTGCCCGCAATTCACTCCAAGTTGATGATGCCACAGCTGAAGATGTTGCAACAACCTGACTCAACTGCTGTGCCATGCGCCTCTTCTTTGCTCCTTTTCCACCTCCTCCATGAAAAGCAATCAGCTCCTTGGCCAGCTCCATGGTGGCACCATAATCCGCCACACTCTCCTTNTTTTCCACCTCCTCCATGAAAAGCAATCAGCTCCTTGGCCAGCTCCATGGTGGCACCATAATCCGCCACACTCTCCTTTCGTTTTTTGGTCATCTCTCGTACGCAACCTGCTCGCAGGACTTCTTCCTGCCCCAACTGCCGAAGCGTGCCCAAGGCTGCAAGCCGGTCTGTTATGCGCTTCATACCATCAGCGTTTCCCACCAGCTTAAACTGAATGATCTTGCCTTCTGCGAACGGTATGACCAAAGTGACCATCCCAAAACATTCAGACGGTACCTGGTCCATGAACCATGCCCTACACATACTCCTGGATGGAAAGAATTCGGTCTTCTTCAAAAACAACTTGAACTCCGCTTGACCTGCAGCCTGGTCCTCCATGGCCCTTGCTGCTGGAGTCTTCGGAAGTTGATTGGCCTCAGACCTTTGGTCCGCCATTGTGAGCGTGCGTTTGCTATCTCCACCGATTATTTGAGCCTCCTCCCAGCTGTGATCACATTTCAAGCCTCTCATTCCCATACTCTTTTTCCATGAAACTCAAGTTCCAAGTGCGCACAGCCCGTGCACCAAGACAATCCTATGGCCCCGGACCAGCACTCATACATCCCCTACGCCCGCCATGCCAATGGCACCCGCCTGCAATCTCAGGCAAGACAGTGAGCCATTACACCGGGTCTCCAATATCTCTTGCGTAACAATTCCATGGAATATCCTTCCAGAACACAAGCTTGAAACTTGCTATGCTGACAACTTCCAAAACCTTGGCCGCCTCAGCCCAAGTACAGCAACGCACAGATCCAACAACCTGCGAGGTTTGTCGTCCTCGCTTTCAATTCCAATCATATGGGAGCAATAATCAAACGAGGTTTTTGGCGGAAAATCATTCTGTCCAGTTGCCATGTGCCTGACGTAGAGTCAGAGCTCAAAAGATCTTCAAGTCAAGTTGGCAGGTGCCTGAGGTCTAGGGCACTTGTTGAAAAGATGATTAAGTCCAGATCGCACGTACCTAAAATACAGTTAGAGCTCAAAAGCTCTTTAAATCCAGTTGACATGTGCCTGAAGTCCAGCTTCTCTGTGTCTCTATGTAAACGCTTCTCGCCGTAAAGGCTTCCTTG
This sequence comes from Symbiodinium sp. clade C Y103, assembly GCA_003297045.1. NCBI lineage: Eukaryota > Dinophyceae > Suessiales > Symbiodiniaceae > Cladocopium > Cladocopium sp. clade C. Next base: position 28,330 of record BGPT01003569.1, on the reverse strand, counting down.
TTTGAAAGCATCTGCGTGTAAAGCATTCTTGTGTAAAAATCTCTGTGTCAAAACAAGTAAGAAAGGTGAAAAGAGTTGAGAGAAGTCGACAAAAGGTGAAAACACTTGAAAGGATCAGAAAAGAAAAGACGTGATTTAAGCGGAAGTCAGAAAAGATGCGAACAGTTGAGACGAGGTGGTACAAGCTGAGAAGCGGTGAGCAGAGTCAAAAGAAGTAAAGAATAGGTCAGCTAAACTGAAATCTGTTGAGCAGCTGAGAAAAGATAGAAAGCGGCAAGAAGAAGGTGAGAAAAGGTGGGAAAACATGGAACTCGTTCAGACGGTGCAAATAAGACTGACGCAAGACGATGACGAATTCACCGAGCAGAGTTGCCGCAGATCGATTCTTCGCGCCAGCTTCTATCCGCAACTTGTTTTTCGATCCTATAGTCTTAAGCTTCTTTTCATTTGAAACCTTCCACCGCCCACATCACGGGTATCTGTACACTGAAGATATGTGCAAACAAATGATGGACGTTCCTACGTCCGGTAATCCTGGGGACAACCCTTGCGAGTCCGCATTTCTCAAGAGCGCTGCTGCCCGAAAAGTTGTTCTTGCATTCTTGCAGCCTCCAGATTTCTTTCCAATCCACCCTGTGCCAAAACTCACTCTATGACACCCTCTTGGGTCCGCAGTTGTTGCAGCAAGCCATCAGCTCGCATGAAGCAGCCAACACCCTCCAAATGCCCCTGCAAACAAACCTTTTTTGCAAACCACACCACGTTGGTTCACACAAAATCCCAGATCACCCATTGCCACATACACAGAACAATACGAACACTCTGCTTCAAGGCTTGATTTTGGGCCGACTTCATAGAGGGATACAACATTTCAAATGCCATGACGATTTTTGTTGTAGCATTTGATGTCATGCACACCGATAAAAAAATATATGTATCTATAATGACCAAAAGACACTGACGGTCCACCCACCAGCATGCACAATTGACACCCTGATTTGTGGACATTTTCAGTGTGACCGTCCGCTTCAAGCCTGAAAACCACTTGTCATGAATCACCACCAACTGTCAGATCACTGTTGGGAAGACTCCATCAGTTGCAGCTGAATTGCCTAACCCTGAGCTTGAAACTCTGGGGGATGTCAGCACACGTTCCAACGAAGTCCTTGTACTCGGCTACAATCTGCCAGAACCGATCCGAGCAGATCCAGGTGCTCAGTTTGGCATTCCACGGCACCCCCATTCGGTGATTTGTGGTGCTGAACTACACATCTTCGGGATGGGTCAATTTGTACATGATACCATGGATCTTGTATTGGGGGGACTAAACATACAGCTGCAGCTGCTGGGTCAAGTCTTCAAATTTTCCATGTTGGACCCACAAACGACACCCTGTGTGGATCTGAAACCATGCATTTTGAGGACCAGCCTTTCCCGCAAAGTTGGCGGCATAGTACTTCTGCCTGTCTTGCAAGATCGCCAACTCACTTCATGCTTTCCAATGGGCAGTTCAGGTCGCAAATTTTGGGACTGTCTGTCCAAGTAACTCATGAGCTACCATTACTAAAATGAAATGTCCCATGTTCAACAGGTGAATCAAATTGAATCACTTACTTGATTGGGAGGTTTACACTGAAAACAATGATAACATATGACAAATTACGAAAATTACTATCATGGTGGCCACCGCCTATTAATAAACTAAGGAATTTTCCATTGCCATTTTTCGGTACATCACTTGGACAACTGAGTTCCCAGCTTTCCCTTTCCGCCTCCGGCCTCGGTCCAGTCTCGCAACAACAAAAAATTGGAGGTTTCCTGAGATGGGAGAACCCTTCAATCAACCATTGTCGTTGATTTTAGTAGGTTTTCCCATTATAAACCATGCAGCTATTGGGATACCCCCCATGGAAAACCCCAGTTCAGGATCCACGTTTGTCCCAGCAGATCTCTGGGCTTTCCAGCTGTCATAGGTGCAAACTTCCCCTTGCCAGATGAGTGGATGTAGGCCCTTGGCCGGAAGTCGACAAAGTGCCAGAGAAAAATGGTCGGATTTGCCAGGCTGCATTGTCTGTCAATGGTTATATTACGGTCATCTTGGATGACAAATGGCTCCGACAAAAGGGGTATCCGCCATTGAGTTTGATGATTTTCCTATTAATTAAGCCCTCAATGTATAGCTGTGTATAGTGGGTTTCCAAATTGCCACGTTTCGTTACCGGAGAATCTATAATTGTTTCTAGACCCCAAATTGCCAAAATGGCCACTGGATTTCGGCATCCATACTTTCCAGCTCCACACGGCGCATCTGGGTCATACCTCGGCCAAACACCATGGCCTGTTGGTGGTCCATGGTGGTCCATAGTGTACCAAAGATGTGGCCAACCGATTTCCAACATATGATGTAACATGATGTATAGTAGCAAAAAGACTTGTGTCACTATTTGACAAGGATTTGACTGTGCTATCTTGTTGGGGGGGTACTATTCTAGTAACTGAAAGAATCTGAAACATAACCAGCCAGAAACCTTGGCCTTCTACTAGCCGCCAATGTCCGTGGCAGATGGTGGCATTGCCCATTGAGGTGCTGACACCACCACTCCAGGGGTGGGAGACATGGTTTTTCCTCACTGGCAGCTGATCATCTGCTGCTGATCTGCAGGCAGTAACCACTCCCTTTGGGCGATGACCGGCATCCGCCTTGGCGATCTCATAGCAAGCACCCTGCTGATTCGAAACCGGCCTAATGTCTTGGCCTGAAAGAAATCACTGCAGCTGACAATATGACACCGAGCAGCACAAACCATCTGAGAGTCGTACCAATCAGAACCTGAATCAGTGCTGGATCTGAATCTTGCAAACTTCCCAACAAAAAATGTGTTGCTATAAGAATCCAAAATTCATCCTTACAAAAATGTAAGGCTTTCGCGTGGGTGGTGGCCCCGCCTCGCGTGGCCGCACCGTACTGGAGAATTCCAAGGCCTCACTTGGATGTTGATATACTCAATATCTCTCAAAATTTGAGGATATGTGCTTGCTATTCAGCAAAACAGACAAACAAATTAAATCATCCCAGATTCTTCCATCAATTTCTTGCCAGTTGAATCACCCAATTTTTGTCTTTTGTGGCTGAGGCCCTCACTGGCGCCGCTGGAGGGGAGGCCGCGATGATCGGCCCACCGATGTCGGACTCGGCACTGTAACCGGCCTGAGGTCCAGGGTTGGGGAGAACTTACCATGTGAACCTGGGTGGATTTTAGGTCAATAGCTGGGGTGGAAAACTCACCATGTCATGGTGGGATTTTGAGAATTCATGATCATTGATGATGGCAACCAGTCACATATGCTAGGACTTGTGTGCAATAAGGTTCAGAACGCTTTCCAAAAGCGAGTATATGTTATATATGATATAGAAATACCATGGAAATAGCCTATGAGACTGCAGAAAACCAACTTAATTGCGTAGTTCAACAGAGCCTTCAGGTTGAAAATGCCAAAACCTTGTATGTTGCTGAAGTTGCCCATGCTACCAATAATCTAATCAAGCAACACTAGAATATGGTAAAACCATCTCCACCAATCTCCATCGATATATGCCCCTCTATACAATCATTCTTAAACAATAGTGATGAACAATTGACCAATATCCATCCTCAACCAATCATATCCAATAAAATATCCCATAACATCTGGTTATATTGAATGGTCCCACAGAGTTTCACTACTACTATTTAGCCAATAATATCCAATAAGAATAACAATAACAATGATAGTGAATAATCGTGATAATAACAATATCCAACAATATTAACATATCATCCCAATGTAACACTATTCCCAACTACAGGATTTCCATCACACTGAGGACCACACGGTAACTTCCAAGCCTCCCGTGGGGGATCCAACCTGAAGCTATCCATCCCAACCAAATTGATGGGGAGCCAGGCTCTTTGGAGCTAGGAATTGAGAAACTCCCAACCATAGACTTACTGGTGCTTAGTAGGTTATTAAATGGTTATTATACATTCCCTCATTCCCTGCTAAGCACCAGCAGATGATCGTCAACGTCTTTATGAACATGAAGCATGTGTACCGTTTTTTTTTGGAAAGTTGGGAGGCCTGGTCACAGAATTTGTTTGAGAAAAATCAGCCTACCCAACTGGGAAGCCCCAGATTCTTCAGCTGCACAATCTGAGGTCCCCCACATCGCAGTTGTCAGCAACGCACACATAGACCTGAAGGCAGTTCTATGCTGGAAACGGTTTTTGGCAGGATGATCATCAAAAGATGGATGGAACTGCATTCAAACCCATGAACCCACACAGATCTTGTGAAATTGGACAATCACTGACCCATAAACACAACCTGGAGATACACATTTTTTTCCAGATCCGTTCAGCTCCAAAAACTCATCGAATTCTGGTGACTGCAATGAGAGCCGAGCCATGAAGTCATAAGTGGTGCCAGCTTGCAGACCCTGTTGCACGCGGTAGGGGACCTCAGGATGGCATGCGGATTCTTTTTGGAGGACCTGAGATTATTGTGGCTCAAGTGCTGCAGTCGAAGCTTGATGATTTCGGTGGTCAAACTGTACCATACTTCTATCGATTCTGAAGATGATACGGACGAAGAAATGGCAGCATGTTCAAAATTGTCTTCCCGATTTCTGAGTTGTCCGGCCGATGGTCCCGCATCATGTGCCAGGGAGTATGGATTGGAGCCTTGCCGCATGTAGACCTGTGATGAAACAGCCATACATCCGCTGAAAACATAGAACAGACATGGCTTGAAACTCATGAGGAGACTCACTGAAAAGGCAGGTTCTACTCATTGCAACAATCATCAAATCAGTTGGAGGTTTCCTAAAATAGGGGTACCCCCAAATCATCCATTTTAGATTGGGATTTTCCATTATAAACCCTCCATTTTTGGGTACCCCCATTTTAGGAAACCCCCAGTTGATCACCAAACAGAAACAACTCAAAATGGAATGATCAGTTCTCAGACCACCTTGTAGCCAGTGATGAGCGCACCCAGGCAGCCTGCAACAAAAATGAAGCCCCTTGGGGTTCCCGATACAAGTAAACTAGACATGTTGACGGTAAACCGGTGCAGCCTTCATTGGTTTTATTCCAACCAACCTCAAAATATTCCAAGAAAAAACTAAAAACATATTTTCAAAAAATGTAACATAGCATACCAGGGTTGTTCACAAATCCTGCAGTTTTTGTTGCTTCTCCTCCCATGTTTCTTCGTATGTTTTCTCTCCTCCCCACCTGTGGAGGCCGTAGGGGTCCACACCAGGTTCACCGAGTAATCGGTGTGCTCCGTGGCGACGAAGCTGGCCACCGGATCCGGCCTGAGATCAAGCGCCCCTGTTTGAACCAAATTGGAAGAAGTTGGCAATGGAAAATTCCGAAATTCGCAATTTGGTTCGATGATTTTCCCAACTAGGCCACGTTTGATAGTATTTGCTTACCAGAGAATATTGCAAGTTGACATGGGGAAACACGGGAAAAGGATGCTTGAAACCACAGTTCGGATGCGGCACTGTGATGGATATTTGGTTTTGGGTGTAAAGCATAGGTGGAAGCCACAAAATGGGTCATTCTTGTTGATAGTACACCATCCGATTACATATCCAAGTCATCCATCAAGTCATTGGATGATAATTCGTCAAAAGACGGTTAAGATTGAATGCCACCTATCCCATGTTGCCCAAGTGCAGGGACGCCTCGCCGCCTGCTGAAGACGCCAACAGCGCCGCCCATTTCTGGCCAGGAGCGAAGATCCACTCTTTCCGCAAATCGTCCGTCCGCGTCACAAGAACCTTTGGAACGCTGCTCGGCTGTCCCAGGCGAAATGCCCAGCCGTATGGTTCTGAAAAGCCTCGGAACGCAGGACTCGGATGCGTCCCCAAGAACTCCAGTATCGACTCCTGCCAAGAGGTGTGTTGGTCCCATGCAGGTTAGCAGGTTGCCGTTTGAGTACATGCCCAAACTTCATGCATAAACGGATTGCTGGCATGTGCAGGCAAGAAGGACTGGAGTTTGCACAGATCTAGGTCACAGCCACATTCAAACACCCCTGCCAGCGTCCTGCGCCACGTGTCGCAGCATCTCTTTCTTCTCTGTCTTCCACAAGCCAAGCATCACCAGCTCATCCCTCAGCTGCTCCACCACGACTCTCACCTGGCGTACCATGCTTCCCTCCATCCAAACATTTTACTGGGTGGTTTAGGGGGAAGAACTTTCAAAACGTGCTACACCAAGCCCCTGCATACACAAGTGCACAAGATTTCTGAAGCAAGTACTTCGGCTTGAACCAATTTCCTGGCGACGACTACACAGCTGTTCAACATGCATGACGCTATCATGCCTGAACCTTCCACAGACAATCCATCTCCAGACTGTCCCTGCTTAAGCAAAATCCAATTCACTACAACATAACAATCCAAAAATTTCAACATACCTAAATGAAAATTATAGGTTTCGACCGGGAAACACTCATCTCCTATTTCCCAGCAACACCATAACCCTGGGGGCCCCAACAACAAGATCGCTGCCTCAATCAAGCGGCTGCGGGCTCGCTGGAAGTAAAATACCAACAAACATTGAATGCCCGCAGGCATGCGTAAGGACAATCTTTGCAATCACGAAACATGACTGTTTACTAGCAAGTCTAGGGAGCCCTCCCACGAAATCAAGCAAATCAACAGCACAGCCAACAATCTTTTTTGGATGTTTGGACGAAATCGTTGCCAAAGGAAATTCTCGCGAGTTGCGGCACAAAGCAAAAAATAGGCCAACACTCTCAAACCTGATTTTTTTTGCCCGCCAGTGTTGGCTGATACCTGCACCTGCATCTCAGGTGTGGGAAGCGCACCCTCTTGACCAGCTTGTGGTACTCGCAGAGAGAAGTCTGCCGTTGCAGTGGCAGGTGGGAGGGAACAGGCTTCTTCGTGGTAAGTTGATACCCTGCCCGGCCACCAGGGCCGACGCGCACTTCCAGCGGTCTTTGATCTGGCCCTAGGGCCACCGCCTGGACGTGGCGGTCGCAAAGATCCAGCGCCGCCTGCCGTGCAGCAAACAGTTCCCGCTTTGTGCCACGACAGGTTCTCTTCATGACCGTGGCAATCTCATCTTCAAATTCATCGAAGGTCGCAAACGGCGGCCTCTCCGCAAGCAGAGTTGCAGCATTCAGACAGTGCATCAATCGGCTTTGCCTCGGTTGCACACGACAGTCGTTGGACATTTTTCTGCACCTGCAGCTTGCTTAAACACCGTACCTCCCTCCCACCCAGAATACAGCAAAAACCTCCCAATAGTTCCAGTTGGAGAAACTTTGCCTGTGATCCTACTTGATACAGCCAAAGATTCTTTGCTTCGATGCTTGCCGCAGCAGGCTTAAAATTACCTCAATATTTGTTTCCTTCTATAATTTATAGATGATGTCCCATGGCATACAGCCAAGCATCGGAATCCCGGTCTGTCGGTATGCCTTTGCACGGGTGGACTGCAACAACCTCTGACTGAAGGCATCACAACTGGGGCTCCACCGTTGACGTAGCTGGACAGCGAGTCCACGGGGCGACTGTGCAAACCTCACCGCCAACGATATGGCAATCCTTCGCACCTTAGGTTGTCGTTTCATGGCCT
>BGPT01003569.1:2502-20275 GCA_003297045.1 Symbiodinium sp. clade C Y103 | reverse complement strand
CCAAGTACGGGAATTCGTCAACGATGCCTTTGTTCTACCATTTTTGGCGCCGCAACGGGCCTTGGCTTTGCCGTGCCCATTTTGGCCGCCACGTCTGCCACATTTGGCCGCGTTCCATGCAAAGCAAGGCCGGCAGACCCCCCGGACAGACAGGTTCCGCCCATATCGTCTCAGGCCACAAAACCGACAATTTGACGGTTGCACATCCCCACGAGCCATGGCTCATACACAGTTCAAGCCTGACTTGATTTTCTGCTGGACTGCTAGCCAGCTCATAATCAAAACGCTTTCGAAACCATCAGTTCGAATGAATGGTATCGACCTCACAACGCAGGCTTTCACCCATAGCAANCTGCTGGACTGCTAGCCAGCTCATAATCAAAACGCTTTCGAAACCATCAGTTCGAATGAATGGTATCGACCTCACAACGCAGGCTTTCACCCATAGCAATGTATAGCATTTGTTCACAGCATGTTCGAACCTGCTGATCTGCATGCTCTCTATGCCGGAACAAATCCAATGGTCACCACCACACTTGTTTGTACCCATTCCTCTTTCTACAACTTGCAAGAAAACCGTTCTGCGGTATGTCCAGTCAAGACACAAAGCCGAAGGCAAGGTTAAAATACACTTCCTTTGGAACTGCATTCCAGTTGCCTAGTTCTGAAGGCCCCCGCTATAGGACCACAATCTTGTCGTAGCAGACTTTCCTGCCTGGGTCAGACATGGAGTCCAGCAGTCTGGTAGATGAGGATGAAATATCGATAAAGATTGAACCATAAGTAGCAAAAGTAGGGACAACCCTTGCGATAGCAAAATCTGTCACTATACAGCCTGGCATACCTGGATCCACAGCATGCCAAAAATACCGATGACCAGAACTAACCATCATGCGTGCATAACAACCCCCTACCATGCTTTGTGGTGAAAACATATGATCAAAGGAAACAATAGTTATTGGGATGACACAACGAACACAAAGAAATATTTCCCATGATCTCCCCTTTCTGTCTACTTGCCCCTGCATCTCATCCATCAGGCCATCGCGGATATTTCTGCTCATGGATATTTCCACTCATCGCTGATTCCCAATCCATACTTGATTTCAAGACGGTCTTCCACTCCCTGCTTCCTTCTACCAAAGTTTGACTTTGGCCGAGCAAAATGATTCTGCTATGAAACTGAAGGCGTTCCACTCCCAAAAAGGAGATCATTCCAAGGCATGCAGCAAAACAACTTGATTCCCACCTCTGCCATATCCTGCGCAACTCTCATGCTGCCATTCTCTCACGGCAAAACAAATCAGAGGGACAACCCTTGCGATTACATTCAATTAAAGCACCGGTTACAAATCTAACACCTCATCCCTGAGCTGAATGTACAGAAAAAGCAAAATGTTATGATTCTAATCCTGCATTGCTGGGGTCCCACGCAACGACACCAAACCAGTACAACCTGGTGCCTGCATCGAGCATGCATCAACTTGAAATGACATGAAATAATTCTGAGCTTCACTTTATTTGTCCAAACATGTCAGCTAACAAAGAAAGCTCTCTGTCAAGGTATTCCCTATTTGCAGACCCATAGATCCACAATGCAAGTCACAGGCTGCCACTCCCACCATGTGTCTCCCACAAGATGCAATTTCCGCATGATCCGAAACCCTCGCTGCATGTACAAAGGGGTCCAGCCTTATGCCACCATCTTGCGAACACATTCGTCGCAACATGAAACTTTCAAAAAGAAAATCAGCACATGCTGGCCAAGCTGGTCTGCTGGCCTGCTCTAGTGCTAATCTCCGCCAAGAGGCATGATACTTAGACCTCTGCCTCAGTGGGGATCTCCATAACCGCATCAGTCGGAGGGCTGGACTGCACAGGGCCAAGCACCAACACGAAGGCTTCGTCATACACCCAGTAATGCCCCGGAGCTTCTTGGATGCCTGCTTGTGAGATGGCATAGAAAACCGCGACTTTGCAGCCCACTTGAATTTCATCCTCGGTCGCCCAGGCTCCGTGGAACATAACACGCAGTCCCACGTTGTCAACACCAGTAAGAACGCAGGCTTTCATCGGCTGGCCTGCTTTGCTGTAAGTCAGCTCCCCAATTTCGGTCACCACGCCCATCAGATTTGCATTCCAGCCCGATACGTTCAGCCCCCGAAAGCGGGCAAGCACTAACTCANGTCACCGTCAACACTCGACGTGGGCCCTTGCCCTTCCCACCGCCAACCTCCTTCAGAGGACCCAGCTCGAGCAGGAAAGCTTCCAGGTCGACCTTGGCTTTGTTCTCCTGCAACATAATCGCCTCTACCAGGCACGACGCTTTCACCACAGCCGGCGATGCTGCACTGGAAGACTGGATCCTGCAAGCAAGCTACCAAGAATCCATTGTCCCAACAGCATCGAAACAAATCGAACCCTTGCAAACTGTTTTCCCGGTGGCGCATACCTCTTTTACCCGGCCTGCGTCTCTTCTTCGGGGACACCCCAACTGGGCCTGCTTCATCAGGCTGCTGGTTCGTCAACTCCGGTCCGGCTGCGACAGCAACTTCTGGAGGACTAGCTGGCTTGCTGGACTGCTGACCTTCAGTGGCCAGCTCCACCTCCGGAGAAGAAACAACAAAATGTTCAGCCATCTTCCCACCAACCCGCTTTTTGGGCACTCTGTCAATACACACAGAGAACCGAAATGCTCGCGGCGCACGGAACGGCTGCTGGGCCAGAGTCGACACTGCTATCTTCCAAAAGGTTCTGGTTGCAACCAACCCCCACCGAGCTTGCTATGCTTCACAGCATGCAAATTATAATCAAATCCATACTTTCCTGCATCCAATTCCACACTTTCTTGCGCTCGTTTTTTTGGGGAAGTCAATTGGATGCATGTACGCTAACTTCATATACCTCTTTGTTGCAAAACAATGGCAAGAAGTTGCTCACAAGCTCATGCTCATTCGACAATCTCTTGCTGACGGCCAGAGACAGCCCCCACCCCTGCTGCCTGTAGCAAGAGTGCCTGGTTACTTCCACCTGGCATATCGTGCTCAACTCTCACATTGCGATTCTGGCACTGCAAGGCAAATGGCAGGCACAAGTCTTGCGATTACACAGTCTCACTGGATTCTACATTCAATGAAACCAAAGGTTGCCGATCTAACACCTCATCCCTGAGCTGCATGTACAGAAAAACCAACGTGTCATGAGCATGATCAAACCGAGGTTCATCTGAAAATCGATTCTAATCCTGCATTCCCACAGGCCCGCACTTTGACCAATGTTCAACAAGTCGAAATGCGCGCGGGAGACAGGACGCTTTCTGGCCAGAGTTGAAGCTTACTGCTGTTCAGCTCGGCCGTAGTTCCTACAAAGACGAAAAAATCGCAATGCCAGAAAGCATGCAAATCAACTCCACATTCACAATTTCCTGCATCCAATTCCACAATTTCTTGCATACGTTTTGTTTGGAAAGCCATCGGCTGGGTTAAACTCCCTTAATACATCTTTTTTGCAGAACAATGGCAAAAAGCCGCTGACAAGTTCGTGCGCATTAGACAATCTGTCGTTGACCGCCAAACACCAGCCCCTCCCCTTGCTGCCTGTGGCAAGAGTTTGAGGAACATATCAACAGATCACAAACAGCAAGTGTCCTCTGCACAATACAATGAAAACAAATGACTCGGCTTTGCCGCGCAAGGGTTCACACGCCCGCTCAGAAGAGTCTGCTGTGCAAGCTAGTCTGCTGAACTGCTGNTACAATGAAAACAAATGACTCGGCTTTGCCGCGCAAGGGTTCACACGCCCGCTCAGAAGAGTCTGCTGTGCAAGCTAGTCTGCTGAACTGCTGACCTGTTCCTCTGCCTCCACATCTTCCTTTGGTGCCCGCAATTCACTCCAAGTTGATGATGCCACAGCTGAAGATGTTGCAACAACCTGACTCAACTGCTNCTGTTCCTCTGCCTCCACATCTTCCTTTGGTGCCCGCAATTCACTCCAAGTTGATGATGCCACAGCTGAAGATGTTGCAACAACCTGACTCAACTGCTGCGCCATGCGCCTCTTCTTGGCTCCTTTTCCACCTCCTCCATGAAAAGCAATCAGCTCCTTGGCCAGCTCCATGGTGGCACCATAATCCGCCACACTCTCCTTTCGTTTTTTGGTCATCNTCCTCCATGAAAAGCAATCAGCTCCTTGGCCAGCTCCATGGTGGCACCATAATCCGCCACACTCTCCTTTCGTTTTTTGGTCATCTCTCGCAGGCAACCTGCTCGCAGGACTTCTTCCTGCCCCAACTGCCGAAGCGTGCCCAAGGCTGCAAGCCGGTCTGTTATGCGCTTCATACCAGCAGCGTTCCCCACCAGCTTAAACTGAATGATCTTGCCTTCTGCGAACGGTATGACCAAAGTGACCATCCCAAAACATTCAGACGGTACCTGGTCCATGAACCATGCCCTACACATACTCCTGGATGGAAAGAATTCGGTCTTCTTCAAAAACAGTTTGAACTCGGCTTCTTTCTCAACCTCATTGTCCATATTCGCAGCCTAACAGGCCGACATATGCTCGTCGCCGGTTGCTAAATTAGCTCCTTTTTGATGCTCAGCCATTTACAAATTTTTTTTAAGTTTTCAGCTTTCAAAGTTATTTGTCAGTTTCCTTTTACCCCAGCTGCCTGATCTGGTACCGGGAGCTCCAGGCCGTCGGGGGCCGTTACTGCAAGAGTCTTCCGAATGGCAGCGCCGGTGTAGGGCCCCATGCTTTCAATCTCTGCCATCCGAATGTGTGTCTACCCTTTGAACGCACAAACTTGAGCCTCCTGTTGGGGAAACATCATGTGAATTCCATTGATGCCATCTAACTATGCCACAAGCTGACCATGGCACAATCCCCGGGCTGTTTTCTCTCAAGCCAAACCTGTACTTTGGGTCCCGGACCAGTCCATTTCCAATGACTGCCTGCTGCTGTTCAACTGCTTCTGCCAAGGCTCGGCCTCAGCGCAACATGTTTCACACTATTAAGGTTGGAGGATCGACAATTCTGCTTCCGACTGACCGAACTTTCCCAGAGGTCTAAACCTGAAGAGCCTATCACAAACCATGCACTCACGTCCGAAACCATTTGGATTCCTTCTTGACTAAAACTGCAATCTCCCCGAGCTGAACAGACCAATCCTTAATGGGAATGCAAACTGACAGGCTTCTAACCCATATAGACGGCACCCAAGCTACACAGTAAAACAAACACCCCTAGGCTTTCAGTCCATTCATTGCACCGGGGAGCAAGTTTGCTGCCTGCCCAAAACTATAGCTGCATGTGACATAGGTTTAAACATCATTGCACCTCTTCATGAGGCTCAAAAACCATCTATGTCCACACCTACCGGCCAAGCGAGTCTGCTGGCCTGCTGGATTGCTACTCTGCTACACAAGCCTTCACTCTCAATCACTCCCGCTCCTCAGTGGGGATCTCCAAAACAGCATCTGTCGGAAAGCTCGACTGCACAGGGCCAAGCACCAACACGAAGGCGTCGTCGTACACCCAGTAATGCCCCGGAGCTTCTTGGATCCCTGCCTGTGAGATGGCATAGAAAACCGCCACTTTGCAGCCCGCTCGAATCTCATCCTCATTCGCCCAGGCTCCGTGGAGCATAACACGCAGTCCCACGTTGTCAGCACCAGTAAGAACGCAAGCCTTCATCGGCTGGCCTGCCTTGCTGTAAGACAGCTCCCCAACTTCGGTCACCACGCCCATCAGGTTCGCATGCAAGCCCGCTGCGTTCAGCCCCCGANGCCTTCATCGGCTGGCCTGCCTTGCTGTAAGACAGCTCCCCAACTTCGGTCACCACGCCCATCAGGTTCGCATGCAAGCCCGCTGCGTTCAGCCCCCGAAACCTGGCAAGCACTAACTCCGGGGCCGGGTTGATTCGAAGCTGGCCTGCTGAACTGCTGGAGACTGTGGTGGCACGGGTAGACTGAAACTTCACCAGCAGACCCGGCTCCCGACAGATTTCCACACGCTCCAAGTTGGTGAACCGAAGCTTCGGGTACTGNGACTGTGGTGGCACGGGTAGACTGAAACTTCACCAGCAGACCCGGCTCCCGACAGATTTCCACACGCTCCAAGTTGGTGAACCGAAGCTTCGGGTACTGATCCTCCCCGCTCACGTTCTCAAAGGCCTGAGTTATGATGTTCTCCGCCTTCTCGGCTACCGGGCTCCAAAAACCCACCTGGACAATCATCTGTGCATCCGCAACCGTCACCGTCAACACTCGACGAGGGCCCTTGCCCTTCCCACCGCCAACCTCTNACCGGGCTCCAAAAACCCACCTGGACAATCATCTGTGCATCCGCAACCGTCACCGTCAACACTCGACGAGGGCCCTTGCCCTTCCCACCGCCAACCTCTTTCAGAGGACCCAACTCGAGCAGAAAACCTTCCAGGTCGACCTTGGCTCTGTCCTGTTGCAACGTAATCGCCTCCACCAAGCAGGAAGCTTTCAGCACATCCGGCAATGCTGCACTGGCAGACTGCATCCTGCAAGCAAGCTACCAAGAATCAACCCCACACCAGGCATCCGAATTTATCCACTCCTTGCAAACTGCTATCCCTTAAACAGTCCTACGTTGCCCGGCCTTCGTCGTTTCTTTGGAGACACGCCCACCGGGTCTGCTACATCCGGTTGCTGGTTCATGTGCTGAGGTCCAACTTTCTCAGCAGCTTCTGCAACTCCAGCTGGACTGCTGGCCTGCTTGTCTTCAAGGGACAGCTCCGCCTCAGGAGAAGAAGTCACCAGATCCGCCATATTGCCACAGACGCACTTGATAGCCTTGCTGCCAAATAAGTATGAAAGGTGAGCCAAAATGCTACCCCAAAAGACAACTGCTTGACTCAGCTGCCACTGTACCAATCTTCTATCCCATGCAAGCCAGCGTACAAAGCAAATCCTTCGCCAGATGAGTGGCAACCACTGCTCCCCAAGTTGCATCACAAAACACACACCCCTAGGCTTGCAATGCGTTCTTTTCACCCGCCAGAAAGTTTGCGGCTTGCTCAAACTTGACTGCATGCCGAGAAAGCTGCAGCAAAATTACAACACTTTGCTCGCAAACTAAACATTAAAAACCGTCTCTGTCAGCACCTACCGGCCAAGCGAGTCTGCTGGCCTGCTGGGCTTCCTTCGCTCGCTCATTCTCGCACCTCGGTCGGAATCTCCATAACAGCATCTGTCGGAAAGCTCGATCTGCACAGGGCCAAGCACCAACACGAAGGCCTCGTCGTACACCCAGTAATGCCCCGGAGCTTCTTGGATCCCTGCCTGTGAGATGGCATAGAAAACCGCCACTTTGCAGCCCACTCGAATCTCATCCTCATTCGCCCAGGCTCCGTGGAACATAACACGCAGTCCCACGTTGTCAGCACCAGTAAGAACGCATGCCTTCATCGGCTGGCCTGCCTTGCTGTAGGTCAACGCCCCAACTTCGGTGACCACGCCCATCAGATTCACATTCAAGTCTGGTGCGTTCAGCCCCCGAAAGCGGGCAAGCACTAACTCCGGAGCCGGGTTGATTCGAAGCTGGCCTGCTGGACTGCTGGAGACTGTGGTGCCGCGAGCAGATTGAAACTGCACCAACAAACCAGGCTCTCGACAGATTTCCACACGCTCCAAGTTGGTGAACCGAAGCTTCGGGTACTGGTCCTCCCCGCTCACATTCTCGAAAGCTTGGGTGATGATGATCTCTGCCTTCTCTGCAACCGGGCTCCAAAGACCCACCTGCGCAATCATCTGCGCGTCCGCAACGGTCACTGTCAACACTCGACGTGGGCCCTTGCCCTTCCCACCCCCAACCTCTCTCAGAGGACCCGGCTCAAGCAAGAAAGCTTCCAGGTCCACCTTGGCTCCGTCCTGCTCCAACAAAACCGCCTCCACCAAGCACGAAGCTTTCACCACAGCGGGCAATGCTGCACTGGAGGACTGGATCCTGCAAGCAAGCTACCAAGAAGCCACTGTCCCAACACCATCAAAACGAATCAAACCCGAGCACCTTGTTATCCCTCGTGCATTCCTACTTTTCCTGGCCTTCGTCTCTTCTTCGGGGACGCCCCAGCTGCATCTGTTCCATCCAGCTGCTGGGGCATCTGCACAGCAACAGATTGTGGACCGCCAGCTGGACTGCTAGGCTGCTTGTCTTCAGCCACCGGATCTGCATCAGCAGAAACAACCACAAGATGGTTGGCCATGTAACTGCAGGTGAATCT
Source organism: Symbiodinium sp. clade C Y103 (assembly GCA_003297045.1). Taxonomy (NCBI): domain Eukaryota; class Dinophyceae; order Suessiales; family Symbiodiniaceae; genus Cladocopium; species Cladocopium sp. clade C. The sequence goes on along the minus strand of BGPT01003569.1, from coordinate 12,021 downwards.
ATTGGTCGATACTTCAAATACTGTACACTGATCCAAATTGCTGGCCGAACAAAAATTAGCTGCATAGCAACAAGGCGGCAGCTACTCTCTGCTTGTTACCAAAACCCCCAAGAACGCTGCACTGCTATTGAACACTTCCTTGCATACCTTGACTGCATGTAAGAAAGCATCCCTTCCACAACTTCTTCCAAGCATTCCTTTCTGCAGAACAGAGTTTCCGCATGCCTCACAAAGTCAAAAGCATTCCAGGATCAGTCGCTGAACGCCAGCAACAAGCCCCTCCCCTTGCTGCCTGTGGCAAGGATTTGAGGAACATGTCCACTGATTACAAACAGCAATACAATCTGTACAATACAGTGCAAAGGCATGACTGAGTTTTGTTGTGCTATGATCCACGCACCCACTCAGTGAGGTCTGCTCCGGACAGCTAGTCTGCTGAACTGTTGGCCTGTTCCTCTGCCTCCACATCTTCCTTTGGTGCCCGCAATTCACTCCAAGTTGATGATGCCACAGCTGAAGATGTTGCAACAACCTGACTCAACTGCTNCTGTTCCTCTGCCTCCACATCTTCCTTTGGTGCCCGCAATTCACTCCAAGTTGATGATGCCACAGCTGAAGATGTTGCAACAACCTGACTCAACTGCTGTGCCATGCGCCTCTTCTTTGCTCCTTTTCCACCTCCTCCATGAAAAGCAATCAGCTCCTTGGCCAGCTCCATGGTGGCACCATAATCCGCCACACTCTCCTTNTTTTCCACCTCCTCCATGAAAAGCAATCAGCTCCTTGGCCAGCTCCATGGTGGCACCATAATCCGCCACACTCTCCTTTCGTTTTTTGGTCATCTCTCGTACGCAACCTGCTCGCAGGACTTCTTCCTGCCCCAACTGCCGAAGCGTGCCCAAGGCTGCAAGCCGGTCTGTTATGCGCTTCATACCATCAGCGTTTCCCACCAGCTTAAACTGAATGATCTTGCCTTCTGCGAACGGTATGACCAAAGTGACCATCCCAAAACATTCAGACGGTACCTGGTCCATGAACCATGCCCTACACATACTCCTGGATGGAAAGAATTCGGTCTTCTTCAAAAACAACTTGAACTCCGCTTGACCTGCAGCCTGGTCCTCCATGGCCCTTGCTGCTGGAGTCTTCGGAAGTTGATTGGCCTCAGACCTTTGGTCCGCCATTGTGAGCGTGCGTTTGCTATCTCCACCGATTATTTGAGCCTCCTCCCAGCTGTGATCACATTTCAAGCCTCTCATTCCCATACTCTTTTTCCATGAAACTCAAGTTCCAAGTGCGCACAGCCCGTGCACCAAGACAATCCTATGGCCCCGGACCAGCACTCATACATCCCCTACGCCCGCCATGCCAATGGCACCCGCCTGCAATCTCAGGCAAGACAGTGAGCCATTACACCGGGTCTCCAATATCTCTTGCGTAACAATTCCATGGAATATCCTTCCAGAACACAAGCTTGAAACTTGCTATGCTGACAACTTCCAAAACCTTGGCCGCCTCAGCCCAAGTACAGCAACGCACAGATCCAACAACCTGCGAGGTTTGTCGTCCTCGCTTTCAATTCCAATCATATGGGAGCAATAATCAAACGAGGTTTTTGGCGGAAAATCATTCTGTCCAGTTGCCATGTGCCTGACGTAGAGTCAGAGCTCAAAAGATCTTCAAGTCAAGTTGGCAGGTGCCTGAGGTCTAGGGCACTTGTTGAAAAGATGATTAAGTCCAGATCGCACGTACCTAAAATACAGTTAGAGCTCAAAAGCTCTTTAAATCCAGTTGACATGTGCCTGAAGTCCAGCTTCTCTGTGTCTCTATGTAAACGCTTCTCGCCGTAAAGGCTTCCTTGTTTGAAAGCATCTGCGTGTAAAGCATTCTTGTGTAAAAATCTCTGTGTCAAAACAAGTAAGAAAGGTGAAAAGAGTTGAGAGAAGTCGACAAAAGGTGAAAACACTTGAAAGGATCAGAAAAGAAAAGACGTGATTTAAGCGGAAGTCAGAAAAGATGCGAACAGTTGAGACGAGGTGGTACAAGCTGAGAAGCGGTGAGCAGAGTCAAAAGAAGTAAAGAATAGGTCAGCTAAACTGAAATCTGTTGAGCAGCTGAGAAAAGATAGAAAGCGGCAAGAAGAAGGTGAGAAAAGGTGGGAAAACATGGAACTCGTTCAGACGGTGCAAATAAGACTGACGCAAGACGATGACGAATTCACCGAGCAGAGTTGCCGCAGATCGATTCTTCGCGCCAGCTTCTATCCGCAACTTGTTTTTCGATCCTATAGTCTTAAGCTTCTTTTCATTTGAAACCTTCCACCGCCCACATCACGGGTATCTGTACACTGAAGATATGTGCAAACAAATGATGGACGTTCCTACGTCCGGTAATCCTGGGGACAACCCTTGCGAGTCCGCATTTCTCAAGAGCGCTGCTGCCCGAAAAGTTGTTCTTGCATTCTTGCAGCCTCCAGATTTCTTTCCAATCCACCCTGTGCCAAAACTCACTCTATGACACCCTCTTGGGTCCGCAGTTGTTGCAGCAAGCCATCAGCTCGCATGAAGCAGCCAACACCCTCCAAATGCCCCTGCAAACAAACCTTTTTTGCAAACCACACCACGTTGGTTCACACAAAATCCCAGATCACCCATTGCCACATACACAGAACAATACGAACACTCTGCTTCAAGGCTTGATTTTGGGCCGACTTCATAGAGGGATACAACATTTCAAATGCCATGACGATTTTTGTTGTAGCATTTGATGTCATGCACACCGATAAAAAAATATATGTATCTATAATGACCAAAAGACACTGACGGTCCACCCACCAGCATGCACAATTGACACCCTGATTTGTGGACATTTTCAGTGTGACCGTCCGCTTCAAGCCTGAAAACCACTTGTCATGAATCACCACCAACTGTCAGATCACTGTTGGGAAGACTCCATCAGTTGCAGCTGAATTGCCTAACCCTGAGCTTGAAACTCTGGGGGATGTCAGCACACGTTCCAACGAAGTCCTTGTACTCGGCTACAATCTGCCAGAACCGATCCGAGCAGATCCAGGTGCTCAGTTTGGCATTCCACGGCACCCCCATTCGGTGATTTGTGGTGCTGAACTACACATCTTCGGGATGGGTCAATTTGTACATGATACCATGGATCTTGTATTGGGGGGACTAAACATACAGCTGCAGCTGCTGGGTCAAGTCTTCAAATTTTCCATGTTGGACCCACAAACGACACCCTGTGTGGATCTGAAACCATGCATTTTGAGGACCAGCCTTTCCCGCAAAGTTGGCGGCATAGTACTTCTGCCTGTCTTGCAAGATCGCCAACTCACTTCATGCTTTCCAATGGGCAGTTCAGGTCGCAAATTTTGGGACTGTCTGTCCAAGTAACTCATGAGCTACCATTACTAAAATGAAATGTCCCATGTTCAACAGGTGAATCAAATTGAATCACTTACTTGATTGGGAGGTTTACACTGAAAACAATGATAACATATGACAAATTACGAAAATTACTATCATGGTGGCCACCGCCTATTAATAAACTAAGGAATTTTCCATTGCCATTTTTCGGTACATCACTTGGACAACTGAGTTCCCAGCTTTCCCTTTCCGCCTCCGGCCTCGGTCCAGTCTCGCAACAACAAAAAATTGGAGGTTTCCTGAGATGGGAGAACCCTTCAATCAACCATTGTCGTTGATTTTAGTAGGTTTTCCCATTATAAACCATGCAGCTATTGGGATACCCCCCATGGAAAACCCCAGTTCAGGATCCACGTTTGTCCCAGCAGATCTCTGGGCTTTCCAGCTGTCATAGGTGCAAACTTCCCCTTGCCAGATGAGTGGATGTAGGCCCTTGGCCGGAAGTCGACAAAGTGCCAGAGAAAAATGGTCGGATTTGCCAGGCTGCATTGTCTGTCAATGGTTATATTACGGTCATCTTGGATGACAAATGGCTCCGACAAAAGGGGTATCCGCCATTGAGTTTGATGATTTTCCTATTAATTAAGCCCTCAATGTATAGCTGTGTATAGTGGGTTTCCAAATTGCCACGTTTCGTTACCGGAGAATCTATAATTGTTTCTAGACCCCAAATTGCCAAAATGGCCACTGGATTTCGGCATCCATACTTTCCAGCTCCACACGGCGCATCTGGGTCATACCTCGGCCAAACACCATGGCCTGTTGGTGGTCCATGGTGGTCCATAGTGTACCAAAGATGTGGCCAACCGATTTCCAACATATGATGTAACATGATGTATAGTAGCAAAAAGACTTGTGTCACTATTTGACAAGGATTTGACTGTGCTATCTTGTTGGGGGGGTACTATTCTAGTAACTGAAAGAATCTGAAACATAACCAGCCAGAAACCTTGGCCTTCTACTAGCCGCCAATGTCCGTGGCAGATGGTGGCATTGCCCATTGAGGTGCTGACACCACCACTCCAGGGGTGGGAGACATGGTTTTTCCTCACTGGCAGCTGATCATCTGCTGCTGATCTGCAGGCAGTAACCACTCCCTTTGGGCGATGACCGGCATCCGCCTTGGCGATCTCATAGCAAGCACCCTGCTGATTCGAAACCGGCCTAATGTCTTGGCCTGAAAGAAATCACTGCAGCTGACAATATGACACCGAGCAGCACAAACCATCTGAGAGTCGTACCAATCAGAACCTGAATCAGTGCTGGATCTGAATCTTGCAAACTTCCCAACAAAAAATGTGTTGCTATAAGAATCCAAAATTCATCCTTACAAAAATGTAAGGCTTTCGCGTGGGTGGTGGCCCCGCCTCGCGTGGCCGCACCGTACTGGAGAATTCCAAGGCCTCACTTGGATGTTGATATACTCAATATCTCTCAAAATTTGAGGATATGTGCTTGCTATTCAGCAAAACAGACAAACAAATTAAATCATCCCAGATTCTTCCATCAATTTCTTGCCAGTTGAATCACCCAATTTTTGTCTTTTGTGGCTGAGGCCCTCACTGGCGCCGCTGGAGGGGAGGCCGCGATGATCGGCCCACCGATGTCGGACTCGGCACTGTAACCGGCCTGAGGTCCAGGGTTGGGGAGAACTTACCATGTGAACCTGGGTGGATTTTAGGTCAATAGCTGGGGTGGAAAACTCACCATGTCATGGTGGGATTTTGAGAATTCATGATCATTGATGATGGCAACCAGTCACATATGCTAGGACTTGTGTGCAATAAGGTTCAGAACGCTTTCCAAAAGCGAGTATATGTTATATATGATATAGAAATACCATGGAAATAGCCTATGAGACTGCAGAAAACCAACTTAATTGCGTAGTTCAACAGAGCCTTCAGGTTGAAAATGCCAAAACCTTGTATGTTGCTGAAGTTGCCCATGCTACCAATAATCTAATCAAGCAACACTAGAATATGGTAAAACCATCTCCACCAATCTCCATCGATATATGCCCCTCTATACAATCATTCTTAAACAATAGTGATGAACAATTGACCAATATCCATCCTCAACCAATCATATCCAATAAAATATCCCATAACATCTGGTTATATTGAATGGTCCCACAGAGTTTCACTACTACTATTTAGCCAATAATATCCAATAAGAATAACAATAACAATGATAGTGAATAATCGTGATAATAACAATATCCAACAATATTAACATATCATCCCAATGTAACACTATTCCCAACTACAGGATTTCCATCACACTGAGGACCACACGGTAACTTCCAAGCCTCCCGTGGGGGATCCAACCTGAAGCTATCCATCCCAACCAAATTGATGGGGAGCCAGGCTCTTTGGAGCTAGGAATTGAGAAACTCCCAACCATAGACTTACTGGTGCTTAGTAGGTTATTAAATGGTTATTATACATTCCCTCATTCCCTGCTAAGCACCAGCAGATGATCGTCAACGTCTTTATGAACATGAAGCATGTGTACCGTTTTTTTTTGGAAAGTTGGGAGGCCTGGTCACAGAATTTGTTTGAGAAAAATCAGCCTACCCAACTGGGAAGCCCCAGATTCTTCAGCTGCACAATCTGAGGTCCCCCACATCGCAGTTGTCAGCAACGCACACATAGACCTGAAGGCAGTTCTATGCTGGAAACGGTTTTTGGCAGGATGATCATCAAAAGATGGATGGAACTGCATTCAAACCCATGAACCCACACAGATCTTGTGAAATTGGACAATCACTGACCCATAAACACAACCTGGAGATACACATTTTTTTCCAGATCCGTTCAGCTCCAAAAACTCATCGAATTCTGGTGACTGCAATGAGAGCCGAGCCATGAAGTCATAAGTGGTGCCAGCTTGCAGACCCTGTTGCACGCGGTAGGGGACCTCAGGATGGCATGCGGATTCTTTTTGGAGGACCTGAGATTATTGTGGCTCAAGTGCTGCAGTCGAAGCTTGATGATTTCGGTGGTCAAACTGTACCATACTTCTATCGATTCTGAAGATGATACGGACGAAGAAATGGCAGCATGTTCAAAATTGTCTTCCCGATTTCTGAGTTGTCCGGCCGATGGTCCCGCATCATGTGCCAGGGAGTATGGATTGGAGCCTTGCCGCATGTAGACCTGTGATGAAACAGCCATACATCCGCTGAAAACATAGAACAGACATGGCTTGAAACTCATGAGGAGACTCACTGAAAAGGCAGGTTCTACTCATTGCAACAATCATCAAATCAGTTGGAGGTTTCCTAAAATAGGGGTACCCCCAAATCATCCATTTTAGATTGGGATTTTCCATTATAAACCCTCCATTTTTGGGTACCCCCATTTTAGGAAACCCCCAGTTGATCACCAAACAGAAACAACTCAAAATGGAATGATCAGTTCTCAGACCACCTTGTAGCCAGTGATGAGCGCACCCAGGCAGCCTGCAACAAAAATGAAGCCCCTTGGGGTTCCCGATACAAGTAAACTAGACATGTTGACGGTAAACCGGTGCAGCCTTCATTGGTTTTATTCCAACCAACCTCAAAATATTCCAAGAAAAAACTAAAAACATATTTTCAAAAAATGTAACATAGCATACCAGGGTTGTTCACAAATCCTGCAGTTTTTGTTGCTTCTCCTCCCATGTTTCTTCGTATGTTTTCTCTCCTCCCCACCTGTGGAGGCCGTAGGGGTCCACACCAGGTTCACCGAGTAATCGGTGTGCTCCGTGGCGACGAAGCTGGCCACCGGATCCGGCCTGAGATCAAGCGCCCCTGTTTGAACCAAATTGGAAGAAGTTGGCAATGGAAAATTCCGAAATTCGCAATTTGGTTCGATGATTTTCCCAACTAGGCCACGTTTGATAGTATTTGCTTACCAGAGAATATTGCAAGTTGACATGGGGAAACACGGGAAAAGGATGCTTGAAACCACAGTTCGGATGCGGCACTGTGATGGATATTTGGTTTTGGGTGTAAAGCATAGGTGGAAGCCACAAAATGGGTCATTCTTGTTGATAGTACACCATCCGATTACATATCCAAGTCATCCATCAAGTCATTGGATGATAATTCGTCAAAAGACGGTTAAGATTGAATGCCACCTATCCCATGTTGCCCAAGTGCAGGGACGCCTCGCCGCCTGCTGAAGACGCCAACAGCGCCGCCCATTTCTGGCCAGGAGCGAAGATCCACTCTTTCCGCAAATCGTCCGTCCGCGTCACAAGAACCTTTGGAACGCTGCTCGGCTGTCCCAGGCGAAATGCCCAGCCGTATGGTTCTGAAAAGCCTCGGAACGCAGGACTCGGATGCGTCCCCAAGAACTCCAGTATCGACTCCTGCCAAGAGGTGTGTTGGTCCCATGCAGGTTAGCAGGTTGCCGTTTGAGTACATGCCCAAACTTCATGCATAAACGGATTGCTGGCATGTGCAGGCAAGAAGGACTGGAGTTTGCACAGATCTAGGTCACAGCCACATTCAAACACCCCTGCCAGCGTCCTGCGCCACGTGTCGCAGCATCTCTTTCTTCTCTGTCTTCCACAAGCCAAGCATCACCAGCTCATCCCTCAGCTGCTCCACCACGACTCTCACCTGGCGTACCATGCTTCCCTCCATCCAAACATTTTACTGGGTGGTTTAGGGGGAAGAACTTTCAAAACGTGCTACACCAAGCCCCTGCATACACAAGTGCACAAGATTTCTGAAGCAAGTACTTCGGCTTGAACCAATTTCCTGGCGACGACTACACAGCTGTTCAACATGCATGACGCTATCATGCCTGAACCTTCCACAGACAATCCATCTCCAGACTGTCCCTGCTTAAGCAAAATCCAATTCACTACAACATAACAATCCAAAAATTTCAACATACCTAAATGAAAATTATAGGTTTCGACCGGGAAACACTCATCTCCTATTTCCCAGCAACACCATAACCCTGGGGGCCCCAACAACAAGATCGCTGCCTCAATCAAGCGGCTGCGGGCTCGCTGGAAGTAAAATACCAACAAACATTGAATGCCCGCAGGCATGCGTAAGGACAATCTTTGCAATCACGAAACATGACTGTTTACTAGCAAGTCTAGGGAGCCCTCCCACGAAATCAAGCAAATCAACAGCACAGCCAACAATCTTTTTTGGATGTTTGGACGAAATCGTTGCCAAAGGAAATTCTCGCGAGTTGCGGCACAAAGCAAAAAATAGGCCAACACTCTCAAACCTGATTTTTTTTGCCCGCCAGTGTTGGCTGATACCTGCACCTGCATCTCAGGTGTGGGAAGCGCACCCTCTTGACCAGCTTGTGGTACTCGCAGAGAGAAGTCTGCCGTTGCAGTGGCAGGTGGGAGGGAACAGGCTTCTTCGTGGTAAGTTGATACCCTGCCCGGCCACCAGGGCCGACGCGCACTTCCAGCGGTCTTTGATCTGGCCCTAGGGCCACCGCCTGGACGTGGCGGTCGCAAAGATCCAGCGCCGCCTGCCGTGCAGCAAACAGTTCCCGCTTTGTGCCACGACAGGTTCTCTTCATGACCGTGGCAATCTCATCTTCAAATTCATCGAAGGTCGCAAACGGCGGCCTCTCCGCAAGCAGAGTTGCAGCATTCAGACAGTGCATCAATCGGCTTTGCCTCGGTTGCACACGACAGTCGTTGGACATTTTTCTGCACCTGCAGCTTGCTTAAACACCGTACCTCCCTCCCACCCAGAATACAGCAAAAACCTCCCAATAGTTCCAGTTGGAGAAACTTTGCCTGTGATCCTACTTGATACAGCCAAAGATTCTTTGCTTCGATGCTTGCCGCAGCAGGCTTAAAATTACCTCAATATTTGTTTCCTTCTATAATTTATAGATGATGTCCCATGGCATACAGCCAAGCATCGGAATCCCGGTCTGTCGGTATGCCTTTGCACGGGTGGACTGCAACAACCTCTGACTGAAGGCATCACAACTGGGGCTCCACCGTTGACGTAGCTGGACAGCGAGTCCACGGGGCGACTGTGCAAACCTCACCGCCAACGATATGGCAATCCTTCGCACCTTAGGTTGTCGTTTCATGGCCT
>BGPT01003568.1:20673-36414 GCA_003297045.1 Symbiodinium sp. clade C Y103 | reverse complement strand
TTCATCTGTGACATTGTTTCAACAGCGCAGCACATGTGCGCAGCGCACGCACGCACGGGCCTGGCTCACGCACGGTGCAAGCAAGTTCTATAGATGAAAGAGGTCTTATAGTATATCCAAAAGGCAACTTCCGCCCCGCCTCGTGCGGGNACGCACGGGCCTGGCTCACGCACGGTGCAAGCAAGTTCTATAGATGAAAGAGGTCTTATAGTATATCCAAAAGGCAACTTCCGCCCCGCCTCGTGCGGGTACTACTGGTAATTGAATGTTTGATTTTCAAAGGATCTGCTTGGGCAGGAAATTTCAATATATCAATCCAACTCAATCAACAACTATGGGAATGTTAAGCCGTAGTCTGGTTGGCTGCTGATTCAGGAGGATGATTGACCCCTTCAAATATGCAGCTCAGCTGTGACGGTACCAGCGAAACCACTGGAACCACGTTTCACCAGTTCCAGCAGGTTTCACACACATGCATTTAAATTTCGATACAGAGACATATACAAAGATCGAGATCTAAATTCTATGTTCATATTCCCAATCCATGAGGTGCTTCGCAAAGCTTAGCATTGCACCTCCAAATGCTGAATGGCATCAGCGATCTTCTTCTTATCCTCGGCTTTCAGCTCCTCACGCCGCGGCCGGAAAAACACTGATCTGACAACTGCCGGTGATAACCCCCCCGAGACAGTGCCGGTGTAGAGACCCAGCAAGGTAAATTTGGATATAATATAAATATATTCACATATTGCATGACTAATATATGACTATATAATACTATATATATATATACATATATATGTAGTATGTATGTTGTATAAAACAGTGAGTCTATGCCCAGCCCGTGCTCAATGTTACCCCACGCAGCTGGAGAATGGCACTGATGAATCAGATCTATGGTGAGTTCAACGGATCAACATCTTTCAACATTTCGAGTTCAGCACCTAAAACTTAGATTAACTATGACAAACTTAGATTGCCTAAGGTCGACTCAGATTGACTAAGTATAGCTAAGATTCTCGAAAAATCATTTCCAGCCCAGCCCGCTCCTTCATAGCCACAACGATCGCAGCCAGTTGGTCCTTTGGATTCGATGGAGTGGCCATGGTGAGCTCAGACGTTTTGATGCGCAAGGCATCTCCAGGACAGGAGGCCTGGCGAGATGGGTTTGGCTCCGGTCATTTCAGATCATTCAGACACCTAAATCGCCATTTCACAAGGTGTCTGGAAACCTAGGGCAACCAACTATTCCATGTATGAATGGTTATATTAGATCCCACTTTACATCCCATGTTTGATTGTTGAACCATGTTGAACCCCAATTCAATTTCTACCAATTGATTCCCAACATGTATCAACATGTCCCATCTATCCACCCATATTTGATGGTAAAATTCCCTGGATTTTTGATTGTCGAGGCCCAAAACTATAGAATTCATTGGGATTCATTGGGTTGGTTTAAGGGAAATTTTACAGGAAACCCCTATATTTGATGGTGAAACAATGGTAGTTTCCTGTAGGCTGTAGGTTATCCCTTAGACCAATCCATTGAATAATTTTTTCCAGGATTTTCCAGGTATATCAGCAAAAAGTGCGCCTCCAGGTGCTGAACAGCGTCCCGGATCTTCTTTCGATCATCCACACCCATCCCCTGCGGCAGGCAAGACCTGCCCTATTTCGCAAAAGAGCTAGATGCTGGATTCTTTTTGCTGTTCTTCGTTCTATTCATTGGATACTCCAGGGGGATTGGAAAGACCATGACAAAATGAGATAACAAAAAGATATATATTTTGTGGGTCGGTGCCACGTGGGCCCATGGCCAGCACCTGGCTATTGATTTCTACCAGCAAAATGCCGGCAAAAATTCATTCACAAATATGAAGCATGATCCTTTGCAAAAAAAATGGAATACAGTAAGTGCAAACGCATTTATTTCACGGCAATGGTTGCAGCTGAACTTATCAAAATCTCAGTTTAGCACCATGATACAAACATATACAAAAGGTCTGCAGGAGGATTGAATTGATGATAATGCTCATCATGTTGTATCATAGTTGTGTGCATCAGTACAGCAATCTGGTGCCACTGCTTAGGACATCGGGGAATTATGACAGCTGCCTCCGTGGATCAGAGGAAACTGAACCGACACAGTATACAGTACGGGGTGAACAGCGCACCACTGCGACACGTTTGATCCTGATATCTCCGATCGCATGCACTGATGTGTGTTGTTTTTCTTCTTTGGTGAGGTTGAGATGGAAATTGCAGAGTGTTTCTTGTTCGTATGATCCCACATGCGCCAACAAACGATTATATAGATGGCATATTGTCTTTGTCTTTAATGAAGTTAAAACTTGTATAGTATGTATGGTTAAGTATATACTTCTTCATCCTCCTGCAAAAACAAAACCATGGACACCGGTCCCGGCTGTCCTGCACGGCTGCTTCAATGGAGCACTTCTGGTGCTTGTGGTTTGGCGGGGCAGCCATCATGAATTCCTCGCCTTTGCCTTGGATTTGCTTAAGATGGACCCCAGCAAAAAGAAGACGACAACATATTCAAAGCAGAGACACGCACACATGTATGTATGTAATATATATATATATATGTGTGTGTGTGTGTGCAACATATATGTATGAACAAAACAAATCCACGAACCCGAATGCCCCCCCCTCCCTTCCCTTCCCCCCACCCCTCCCGGCACACCCCCTCAGGAGCGTTTCCCAGCGGCCCTGCCATAGGGCCCTCGGACGAACGGTGGCCTAAAAAGCGAGTGAATACACCCTCCGCCCCCCCAAGAGTTAAACAGGAACCCTTCGCTCCGCGTTCCGGAAAAAATATACTATAGTAGATTCGCCAAATAGATCCAAATAGTGGATAAACCAGTACTGGCAACCGCGGAAGTCACACCAAGTTTGTATGGGGAACGCTCTCCCCATGGAACTCCGCACACAATCCAGGGCAAATCCAGGTTGCTCATCTGGCCGCCTGCAGTGGAAGATCCGGAACCAGCTGAAGATCCGGACGCACCTCCAGCGGCACTCTTTGCATTTGCTACCTGGCCAGATGTACCCTGGGGTAAATTAGGCATATGTGGCAAACGCATCGTTTCCCTGAGACGATGTTTTTTTACAAATGGTGGGTTTTCCACATCTGCGTTCAGCTACAGGAGGGCAATTTTGGATTGAATAGCTGAAGAAGTTCGTCAGTTTTGTATCCAGAAACTGAAGCCACTCCAGTAGAACATGGGGGATGTATCTTGGGAGACTGCATCAGTTCCCCACTGTTTACTGATCAATCAGCCGGATGTCAAATGTTGATGATGATCATATCACATGTTAAACATATATATATATATATTGTACTATTCCATACCTATCTACCTATATGCAGGGCAAACTCACATAATAAATAAACTATGAAAACAGTTAAACATGATAATCATAGCAATTCAGGATATGTATATATATATATATATGGATATATATATATATATATGTGGATATATATATATATATATCCATATATTATATATATCATATGATATATCATACGTTATCATATTTATGACATCTGCAAGTTTAAATATATATATATATAACATGGCACCTCCGCGAGCTGAATCGCATCATGGATCTTCTTTCTGTCTTCAGGGCTGAGTCCCTGGGAGTTTTGTTGGCTGCGTGACACTGCTTGATGCGCATATTCCCATTACAATGGCATTATGTTTCAAATACAAAGTTATCAAGGGAATGTATGAGATATAGATGGGTAAATTATAATAATTCACTAATTTGAATTAAGGCCATTTGGGGATGATTCCCTATACTAACCATATACTCCAGTGAGGTCACAGTGAGGTCGTTATAATTTACCTAGATATATATAATTATACAATCAACCATGGTAGCTTGCTCAGATTCGCCCTGAAAAGCTAGTTGTGGTTGGTGGTTCATCATCTCTGAAGAAACCCACACATTATTGGGGGTTGTCACCGACCTTGGCGGGGGTGCCATCACCATGATATCAGAAGATCCTGATGAGCTACAGCTACATGACAGTTCAGAATGGATCAATTCCGGAATTCCGGAAGGTAGACATTGTGCAAACGCCCGAAAACTTGTTTGAGGAATGATGTGGTGGCAAAAACAATTCAATCTGAAATGGATCATTCATCACTTCGTGAAAACAACGCCGCCTCGTCATCCCAGTTTTTGAGACCCTCCTTGAGACCCACCTTCCCAACCTTCGGAACCCTCTTCCTGCCAATTATGTTCGCCCACCCTGAGAACATATCATTTTAAACATCATTATAATTCATGATATGTTTGTTGTGCTGAACCCAATTGTAGGTTTGTTGTTGGGTTTCCCACATGGTATACATGATGCTTTTCAACATATGTTCAACACATTTTCAACATATGTTCAACATATTCCCTCAGTTTTAGCCACAAAATCAGCCCATGTCCCTCCGCCCAATGTCCTGCATGACCCGTGCGGCGTTGCGTGGGAAGTCTGCCTCCGAAGACGCACGCACCAATCCCGTCACCGTGTCGCGGAGTTCGGCACGTTCCGCTTTCGCTTCCCTTACCGCCTGGCCCAAGAAACATGAATCTGAATGAGCTATACCCCCAAATTATATAGCTATTTATTGGTGAAATAGTGGGACGATTATAGCTATATATTCTGTAGTTGGGAAAACGATGATTCACCATGAAAGTTGGAAGTCTCCTATTTTCAGACAAACCCGCCACTGAGTCCCACTTGAGGTTCATGATCATCATAGGGCATCCCATCCGTCCAAAGAATGTCCCTCATGGTTCTTGGTGATATCAGGAATACCCCTGGAACATCCTGGAACTATCACAATTTCATATGGGGGTTTCTGAAGTCATGGGGGATCCCCAGTCACCATGGTTGTTTCAATTCCAAGTCATGCTCACGACTGGGATGATTTGGGGGTACGTGCATGACTTAGGAATCCTCCACAATCCTTCATATGGTTTTCCTCAATGTACTGCAGGATCTCCCAGTCACAATCCACGCCTCCACTTTCTCGATCGCCTGCACAATCTTCTCCTTGTCTGCCTTGCTGAGGTCCTGACACGGTGAGCGAAAATCCGTCGCTCTCTGGGGATTTGAAGCATCGAACATATGGGAGTTTGAAAGGCAAATGTCGGGACAGATAGAGGAACATTTACCAACTGGAGATACTCAGAACAAACACAAATAACTGCCAAATGATCCAAAATGTCTTAGCAGTAAGCACATATAAGCACCCACTTGAAGAAGATCATCGTACCGAATCATACCATCAAAAGCTTCCGGAGAAGTCAAAACAACTGACTTCTTTGGTGGTTCTCCCAATCGACATTTCCAAATATCCTCGGATCTGCCGATGAATATGCCCATTGACAATGGATCCCATCTTCAGTGAATACCATATATCTTTTGAAATACTAATATATGGATGCATAATATGGCCCTTACATATATACATATATAAATATATATCATGCAACAGTTGCAATAGACATATATATATATATTTATATTATAATATACACAGTATATACATATTGAAAATGATTCGACTGCGCATATTCACTGGAATCGTCTTCCAGAACTCCCAGCACGTGGCTGGGGTGCCTACCTTAATCACTTTTGTCACGGTGCTATCAAGGTTCTTGTCCTCAGGGAAACGTAGGAATACACAGCGGTGAAAATAGGTTGGCGTTCACCAAAGATCGTTAATGGTGATTAGTATTGACCAGTGTTGTTGACTAATTAGTGAGGTTGACTGATTTTTTATGATTTTTAAATGCTGTTGATTCACAATGAAGCCAAGAAATACGTTGCTTAATGTTGACTGTGAGATCAGGGCATAAAATAAAAAGTGACAATCAACTTTACCTTGCCATTATTTGCTGGTCCTTCATTCAAGCTGTGGGCTGAATTTCCCAGTTTCCCACTGCAACAATGCACTTGGTAGTGCAGTTGGGGTTATTAATGGGCACAACCGTGGCAATAACCATCATAAATTGGTATATAAGCCCCCCTATAGCTATGGATGCTATGGTGCATAACGGATTCTTAGTGGAACTGCACCCTGAGTAGGCCAAGTGAGAATCGTCAAAACACCCCTCAAACCCACTATGGAAACCCACAATGTCCATGTCCAGTATGAAAACAATGAATCTTACAGACCCCATTGGGTTGAATTTTAGTAGTTCAAATCCTTAGTCTTCCCAAAGAAGTCCATTTTGTTTGGTTCCAATCCGCAGTTTGCTGCTTTGATACCCACTATAGATCATTAGATCCCTGTGTTGCTCCAGAATCCTAGTTTTGATGAAGTCAAGTCCACTGTTTTTGTTGGCTGCAAAATCCGCAATGTTTGTTGCTCTCAAATTCTCCATTCTTGTTGGTTTCAAAAATCCTCATGATCGTCGGAGACAATTCCGTGTTTTGTTGACTTCCACTGATTTCGATTGACATCCCAAATTTCACTTGGTGAAAATTATGATTCATGATGTGTTTTCTTGATGTCCATAGATTTCCATTGAAAATAGTGACACTTCACTCCTCACAAGCTGGTCTCGCCCCAAGGTATGGGATTTTTTGGTGCCCAACATCCGACTTTTGTCAAGTCTCCGGAGCAGCCAGCATGAGTTCCGCCACCTTGATCCGCAAGGCGTCTTTAGGGTCCGCCTGTGTTCCAATCGCGAAGGGTGGGGGACAAGCAGGTCTACTGGGGCAGGATTCATATAGGTTTGTCTGAAAATAGGGTACCTCAAAATCCAATGGTTTATCACCATTTCCCCATGAAATAAGCATTATTTGGGTGTATCCCCCGTTTTCAGACACATGCCCATATGATTCATTTGTTGAAACTGTATATGGACATATCCGTGAACATCCTGCAATTTATTGATGATCCATGATGAGTTGTGCCCAAACATAAGAGAAAAGAAACTTGGACAAAGGCAACAAAAAACCTGACACTGAAACGCAGGAAACTGATCCCAAATACTGGGGTGACCCCAAAAATAACTAATTACATTAAAATACATGAGATATAATTAATACAGTATCAGACTTCAAACCTGAGCAGTGACCCTGACCCAAACAAAAGCAGCACCTCAATTTTCTGAATGGCCGTGCGAATCTTCGACTGGTCCGCTGCACTCAAGTCCTGCCACAGCTGGTATCCGTTGATCAAGTGGCTGGGTTCCAAACTCGTGGAGGTCCAAGGCTTTTCAGTACCTTGACCTTGACTTGTCAAGCACCGCCAGCTTCAAAATCTTTCAACGGGCCAAATGCCATCAAAAGACTGGAATGAAATGGACTGAACCACTGAATACAATATGGGTGACTGTTGATTTTTGATTTCCATCATGAGCAGGTTTTCCCGGGAGGTCACTAAACATGGCGTCCTTTGGGTATGTTTTTTAATCTTCCCAGGACTTGTACTCCAGGGTTCATCTAACGAGTTTAAGAAGCAATCACTTCCCCACACATGCATGTTTTCTTTTTCTCCCCCCCCTCTCTGCGTGAAAAACGGAAAATCTATGCAACATGTAGAACAATCTATAACATCTAGTTAAACCAGAACAATTTAACAGCAACAGCAGTAACAACACCAACACCAAGCACATCACCATGACAAGACAATACAAGACACATCAATACACAGCAAAAAGAACGTCTCAGCGGGTTTTCCAGATTTTTCACAGCACATTTTTGCATCCCTGAGCTCCATGATGGCACCACCGTCCTTCACCACCCGCTGAGTGGCGCTCTGCGTCTGCTCCGCTGGCACGGAACGCAGGTGTCCAGAGATGGTCTGCTGCAGCGCACCCTGGCAGATGATGCGTTACAGTTTGCGAACCGGACGCCATGGCCCGTTGAGTTCGACCATTTGCCTCTTCATAATCAAAAAATGATTCTTCATAATATGATTTTCCATATGTTATACAGTATATCATATCTTGATTTTTCATATCAGAGATGACTCTAATTTAACAAAGCTACGGAAGCCATGGCTTCCTGGAAAAGGTTCCATTTACCCAGAGATGATATAGCTCTTCACATCTTGATTTTCCATAGCAATGATTAAATTGCCAGAGGGTACAGTATATATATATATATAGTTGGTTGACTACTAGCAGGCTAGCAGGAAATGCATGTGAATAATAGTTATATAACTTATATATATATATATTATATGTGTACGATCCATTGCACTCCCATTGCCGTAATATTAATAAAAACTTCCCCAAAACCATGGTTGAGTAGGGGATGAAACCACATGTTTGAGACCATAAAATGGTTGTGTTTAATATTGGGAGAACAGTAGATTAACATAAACCATGCCATTTGTTTGGCCTTGGGAGATTAGTTTCCACCAACAATTGGCTGTTTTCAGGATCTATATTAAATGCCGAAAGGGTAAAGGACTTCAATCTGAATCCGGATTAATGTACGATTAATAATCCAGTATGAATGTACGGGAGAGAATTGGGTGAAAGGAAGAACGAATAATTGCGTGATTAATAATACGTGATTCTATTGGCATTAATGATGCATGAAACGGATGAATCGGGATTTGGTAGATGTAAATGATGGAGTATCATAAAACTAATGCCATTAATGAATCTAACAATTTATCATCATGTTAATTGGGGATTCAGAACATCAGAATGGAGGAACAGTTCATGATGACGACGGGGCATTAATACATACTGAAAATCCAATGAATGGGCATTGATTAATCTTGTATAGGTGATTCTTAGATCATAATACTCAGGACTGAGGATATGTGTTGATGATCATTAAACATATTATTGGGAATTGATGGAGGTTCATGGGTGTTTGGCACTAAAAATTGGAGGAACACTATTGATGATATGAATGATTGCCAGTTGGGAGTATCAAATCAAAGCATGATCATCAGGAATAAACCTAATAAATATCCATTAATCCAATATCTCGTGCCATATCACCATGGCAGCAATCCAATGTTTGATAAACTAATGAATCTCCTAATGATCCTAATGTTTAGCACGAATATCCAACAACATCGAATAAACATCTCATGATGTTTTTAATGTACATGGCCTATTCAAAACCCATTGGCTGAGCATGGTAGCATTGCACCTCCAAATGATATCATCCAAAAAGGTCACAGCCACGATGTGATCCAAGAACTCATGCAGGTGGATTCTCGAAATCACCAGCTTAAGAAAATATAACGGTATATCATCGAACCCAGTGGGCCATGGCTTCCATAGCAAACTGTGACAATTGCCGGATGGTATGATAGAAAATTGAACTCCTGTGAGTCTCTGATTTTTTAAGATATGCCACGCACTAACGGCTTCACTATGTTGGAAGTCAAACTTGGCCAATAGTTGGCAAATTGGAGCCTGCCCTCCAGCTTTTACTCCGCCATCCTGCAGTGGCTTTTGGGTGGTTGAGCTGCCATTCACACTTGGCGCGAAAAATCTGTCATTGGGGATCATCACATAGTAGAAAAATGAACATGATTGAAACCACCAGCCAGTACCTGGCCAAAGTGAACTGGAAACTATATTCTGCACATATAGATTCTGTATCAAACACGTCGCATGCTCAGGTTGCACTTGAATGCGTAAGCGGAATGCAGGGACTCAACATGTCAACAAGTTCTGAGACTCGGCCTTCAGCACTGTGTTCAGGATGCCTTCCAGCGTTCCATTCCTGGCTCTAGCGCATACCAATGGTTTCTTTTGCCCAGATCAATGGATTGGTTGAGGGGGAAATCTTAACCAGAAACCATTGCTATTTCCAGCAATTATGGGCGGTTTTAGCATTTTTTTTCCCAGCATCGAATTTTGGCACGATAGCCAAATTTTGTGCAAAGGTGCCTAGTTTTCAAATCTGTTGTACAACATCACCAATCACAGGGGCAGGCTAAAGGGCCAGCCTTGCCAGCCTTCATACTTCCACGATATTGCCCAGCTTTGCTATTCAAACACCATGAGAATCAACGGCCACGAGGCATATTGAAATACCCTCTGGTAATCAAACGTGGCAAAGGGAAATCCCTGAACTAGATGGAGGTTCAAATGGGAAAATCATCTATAAATGGTGGCTTTTCCATTGCCATGTTTGACTACTGGAGGGTACAGATCCCTCCGCACATAGAAACCATGCACCCAAATTTGGGATGGTCGACCCTCGAGTTTACGGTTCTCATCCTCTTTGAACTCTTTCGCGGCTGCAGCCAGAAATCTGGAGAATAAGAAAATTCAAAACCTGATTTGAAAACATATGTCAAATAAAAATGTCTAACATGATATATATAAACATACTCACATAACATGTTCTGATATTCAAAAACAAACTAATTTCCCAGCCATGATAAAAGGTCTTCTCCAAATACCGACAACTATCTTTGGTTTGGTCCATCATGAGGTCGCTTCGAAAAAATCCAGGTTTCACGGTGTGCGTCTCACAATCGCCAATGTATGGGTATATACATGCATAACACATATACACATGTAATTTATACTAGGTTCATGATCGTAAACATGCATACATATGTATATATTACACATGCATATCAGTTCGTTTACAGACCTTACCCCACGCACAAACATATGCATATAGATTATTAATTAATCGTATAATGTAACTATGAGCATAAGAAATATTAACAGCATCATAGAACCACTAAAAAAATGTTTCAATATCAAAAGTGTCGAAGTATTTTTCTTCGTCTCTGTTGAACACATTGCCGTGTACACCTCATGGCACCGATCAACAAGTTCTGCGCTTCCAGGCGGATGATCTCAGATTCCTCGCTGTTCGCTGACGCCAAGGCGAGATTCCGAAAGGAAGGGGTGATGAGGATGAAACATCTGGGTCAATTCTATTTTGGGCATTTTCCCAATGATGAAACATGATGAAACATTCTAAGTCACTTCAATGTTGAAACATATTTAACTAATCTGAAATAAGCCTATTCTTGGGATACTGGGCCCCTTACTAAGCATCATTCCAGTAAGATTTACCCAGAATGATGAAACGTGCAATTTGAAACCACGTGAGTGACTTGTTAGATTGAAATTTCTGAAAAGAACAGGATAAGTATTGATAAGAATTGATAAGCAAATCACAAAGATTGCCAAGACATCCGAGACATTCTTTTGGTGCCGCTGAATGAAGAGTAATTGGTACTGGGTGGCAAAAAGGGCAAGGATGGCACAACTATCACATACACATGGTATGCAATACTGGGCATTTATGGGCATCTGCTAGGGGGCTTCATTTCCAACAGAAAAGGCAGCTCCAAAATGCTGCAGCCGTCCCGTCGATCCACCAAGAGACATCACCTTCTGCATAGAACCTAAGCAGTTCGGAGGTAAAGACTGGCCATTTCAACAGGGCGAAATGAAGGTCCCACTGAGAAGGAAACACGTGTCCGAAACGGGGCAGAACATGGCCCACTTTGATCCTACTTCTTTTTTGCGTTCCAAGAAACTCAGGCTTTTCGGTTTTACCTGCCGCAGCATCTTGCTTGATCTTCTCCATGTACTCTTCCTTCTTTTCAGGCACTGATCATCTGATCAAAATCCATTGTTCAAAAGTGAAAATTCCCATCAATCCAGTGTGTCCTAAAATTTCTATACATCTGGAGTTCCACCACACATATCATGTACGCACACTATGTACAGTGCATGTAAAGACATGCACAGCGCCAAATGTTTCTTTCAAGTATGAACATGGAGAAATACAAAATCTGCATGAATATAGGAGGATAACAGTTTAAAATCTAAAAAAGGAAAATTGCAAAATGATTTGCAATGACGAGTGGAATATTTCGCCATGCAATTCGGGCGGTGACAGCCTGATGCTTCACGAACCGTCTGGGATCCCAAGGGGCCCCACTTACGCCACTGGTGCATCAAATGTCTAAAACTGCAGACACATCAATATTGGCCAATGTGACCGGTTCGAGTACAAAACATCCTGCAAATGGCTAGGCTATAGTGTATATATATATAATACATCATACATCATACTGACTATACATCCAGTTTGATGGTATGAGTTCAGCAATAACCATTCCAAAGTCCCAACCTGAAGTTAAAAAAACACGGCCAACCACATCTCCTGTCCTTGGACATTTTTCCAAGTCCCTCCTGGCGGGAGAGGAAAAGCAAAATCCTCTTGTAAAAATGCTCTCTGTTCCTATCTTTTGGAGAGATAGCTGTAAAGCTAAAATGGTCAAAAATAAAACGGCACTTTCGCCATGGCTGGCCACACCCTGGAGACCGAGGGATGACGATCCATAACTGGCAAATACTAGCAGCAGTTTTGATGTAAAGACCAGGGGGCTCATGGGCCTTTCATCCACGGCAAACAGCCTCTAGTTATATCGTGACATAGATACCATATATCCTATAATTATGTGACTATGTAATCACTGAAAGTGGGTCTTAAGCAATCGAACCTGACATACTAATCGCCTAATCGCGGCAACATATGTATGATGGTATGAGATGTAACCGGTATATCTAAAGTACAAACACCACACAATCCTCATTTGGCTTTGTCCCCCCAAAACAAGCAACCCATCAAGATTGCACGTTCGAAGGATACCTACATTTTGACACACACACATCCCCGAATCGTATTGTTGGTTAGTTGATATGAGTTCTATCACAACATACTCCACTATGGTTGGTTTTCGCATCATCTCCAAATGAATTACCACATGGTAAAACAATGTAAAACATGATAAAACCATGCAAAATCCACAGAAACCCCACTCAATAGATCCAAAATCTGGTTATAGAACCATACCCTATGGATCCAGCCGTACCTTCTTAGAAAGTGTTTGGTGTATGAATTGAGGGGTAAGTCGCACCTTCTCAGGAGGTGTTTGGATCCATAGGGATCCCAACTTCTGAGTCACTGAGGTAAAATCATCCAACCATAGAACATATGCATTTAAATCCACCTAACTATATGCAGATATATGAGCTCTCCATATATGTATATACACATACATATATTCATCATTTTCCAGCTATATATCATGATCTAAATATATATATTCTACTTATATATGTATATATTACTATTGTTACTATTATTGTTTTTGTTATTATTATTACTATTATTACTATTATCATTATCATTGTTATTGTTATTATTATTGCTATTATTACTATTATCATCATTATCATCGTTATTATCATTAATCTCTCTCTCCATCGCCATCTCCAGGAGTCTAGCCAGAGGCTAGTTATTATCACTAATATTATTTAGTATTATTTATATATATATAT
The DNA here is from genome assembly GCA_003297045.1 of Symbiodinium sp. clade C Y103. Lineage (NCBI taxonomy): Eukaryota > Dinophyceae > Suessiales > Symbiodiniaceae > Cladocopium > Cladocopium sp. clade C. The sequence goes on along the minus strand of BGPT01003568.1, from coordinate 23,076 downwards.
ATACATTATAACATATAATATATATATATAATATTACATATATAATCATATCCATTGTCCAAAGCCCTAAAACCTTCACACAGTGATCTTCCCGAACTTCCGCGCCTTCATGACCGAGGCCAGGGCCCGTTCTAAATCGCCATTCTCGGCGGAGTCCACCAGCAAATTGGAGACCCGGAGGCGAATGTCTTCCTCCCAGAAACTTGCTGGTGCTTACCCTCTGGTGAACTAACATAGCTATTGAAAATAGCCATTTATAGTGGATTTTCCCATTGAAAATGGTGATTTTCCATAGTTATGTTAGTTTACCGGAGGGTAGTAGGGAATGGGGGTTCCTGGGATGATGAAATTAATGGTAATTATAGGTCAGCAACACTCATTCCCTGCGTTCAGCACAAGTAAGGAAAAGGTGTAGGAAATGTGCGAAGATATTTGGATCAGGAAAAAAGTGTGTTGGAGATTTGGAAGAAAGGTTTGACATGTTTAACGCAGAAAGGCTTTAAAATCCGGAAAAAAAAACATGCAGGAAAATCTTCAAAAACATGGTGCCTCAGTTTGTTGGCGTAGTTCGTGAACATAAGCCCAATGAACTTTGGGAACTATGGGGGGTTAACCCTGCAGGAGATTTTGTGGCTCTACTTGTGGAAAAAAAAACTCGGAAATGTTTAGGAAAACTGCGGGAATCACTGGAAAGTAAAAAATAATCTGAAAATTATGAAGAATCATGAGAAATGCGGAGGAAAAGGTGTCTGGATAATCAGGGAAAATTGTCGGAGATTGTGGAATAAATAACCACTTATGAAATAATATTATGGGGACATTGATGGGAAAATTGTGGACAATTAATTGTGATTTTATGGGAAACGTGTAGGACCATTATGGGAAGTTGCTGGGAAAACACAAATCAAGGGGAAATTATGAAGAATTGACATGGCCATTTTCGGGAAAATCATGGGAGAGCGTAGGCATTTTCATCGGAAATGAATGGTGATGACATTGGGATCATCATCGGAACTGGATTGGTTTAAGGGAAAATTTACAGGAAACCCCTATATTTGATGGGAAAATCCATGGTTTCCTGTAAATTTTCCCATTAACCAATCCATTGAATGATATTGTGGGACATTTGTGATGATACTACAGAAAGTGGATGGCGATATTCAGGGATATTTCTTGGTCACGTGATAATCCGTTACTTCACCGTGCGCACCTGAAAGATACTGAAACATCCTTAACCAGTTTCCAAAGGCCAAAGGTTTCTCCAGTGACCCCGCTGTTGTCAGGTTTGTCAAAGTGCAAGTTATACCTCCACATTGGGGATCATTGAGGATTGCCTAGCTGTCAGGCAAGCTCTGCATACCATTTCTTCCAATACAAAATGCCATTTGTCCGCATGGAATTTCCACAACTCTCTGGGCCTTGCCGACGTCGGCGGTGTCCTTGCTGCCACCATCCTTACCACTCGCCTTGGGAGCATGGGCTGAACTAGTGCGGCAATTCCATTCCCAAATCGCCCTTTTCTCAGGATGGAACATGACAAAGAGTTCAAATCGACACATATACAGAGTGCAGCCTTGGTTTGCTATTTGCCTGCACTCTGCAAATAGGCCTGGCCCGTGACGAAATAGAAAGTGACCAAGAACCCATGCTCGGCCAATTGTCTTAGATCCAGTGTGAGCTTCAATCCTACCAAGGCTGCGAAGATGTTTAGACACCACAACAACCACAACCTAAAAGACTTCCAGTTACATGTCAACATGGCCATAAATTAATCAACACCATGTACAGTAGAAACTCAATTGTGACATGACAAGCTATGCGTGGCAGTCAACCCATTTCGATCCTACGCAGGGGTACGGTGCAATAGGGGCCTTGAAATAGGTAGGTTGGTAAAAATAACTGGCCTTTGAGTAGTCAGTGTCAGACTTATGCTGGATATCTCATGATATCATCACTTCAGTCGGGTCAGTGACTTTAAGCAAATGTATAACTGAGCAATGAAAAATCCCCCTATCCCATCCCATGAACTACTGGTTACCTGGTTGGCTAGAACAACGTTTATGAATATAAGGAGATTTCGTTACATTTGGGGGTGATTTCGTTGCATTTGGTTGTGGTGTTAGCTATAGATTCAAAGCTAAAAGCAATCTTTCATCTGCAGCCTGCTGAAAATCGGCTGACAAAAATGTGCCAAAGCGCGAATGATACTAGATATTATCTTGTGAGGGCGTTGGGTGGCAGAAACGGAAAGATGGGACGGTCCCCTGCTTCAAATGCATAGCCTTTCCGTGACAAAGTGTAGAGCCCAATCTCATGTAATTCACGATGTGCTCACGGGACTCCATGAGCATAACTCTCGCTGTTGCTCTAAACCTTCGTCTCGGGTTGGGCATTGAAGGGTGG
>BGPT01003568.1:1801-17389 GCA_003297045.1 Symbiodinium sp. clade C Y103 | reverse complement strand
AGCAGGCTGCAGATGAAAGATTGCTTTTAGCTTTGAATCTATAGCTAACACCACAACCAAATGCAACGAAATCACCCCAAATGTAACGAAATCTCCTTATATATATATATATATATATAGAGATGTGCGTGTTTTCCAATAAACATCGATCAGACAGGTAGGTGAATCAGTCAATCCGTTCCCTATAATATTCAACACCCAGGAAATCCCAGGAACCATGGTTTGTTAGGGAATTTACACATACTTGGGTTCATTTGCAGGGGTGTTTCATATTAGGGAGATGGGATTTGGGATTAATAACCTCGTCGAATAACCAATCATGTGGGTAAAACAATGCCATGAACCACCTATGACTGGGAATGAAAAACATGCCACCTATATATTTATGGTGAGTCATTGAGAATTGAGGATGGTTTATGGCTTTGTTTTAACAACATCATTTGGGTTAAACGGCTCAACTGCTGGGCTGCCCCCTGTCTCCCAGCAGCTGAGAAACATTGCCGCGGCCTTTCACGCTGTTCAACCTGGAGGCCATTCGGGGGATCGGGCGGCTGACCCGGGAATCTACTGGGAAGCAAGCGTTGCTCTCCAGCGGACTCCAGCAAATTAACATTGGATTGGGTAAAGGGGAAAAAACAGGAAACCCTTAATCGGTGAAAAAAAATATCGTTTGCTGTACATTTTCCCCGAAACCAATCCTGAAATAAACATATAGATATGGAAAAACAAACGACCATGCAATTTTCCAAAACGGAAATCAGTTGTGTCTTTCATATCAATCCGTGTGTACGGGTTTAGTCTGCCAGAGGGTGTTGGGCATGTGTGTTTCATTCAGTAGTTGTATATTATGATATTTTATGTTGTTTGCATATGTTTGCGGAAACTGTTTGTCTCCATCAATGAGAGAGAGGAAAAAAGAGCACATTCACCATCATTAACATCGTTAAAGCATGGAACACATCCAACCCTGTTGCCATGTGTCAAGGATTGCTTACAGGAAGCCTCCTCCCAGGTAGGGACGAAACTCACTAAACAATAAACAAAATCAATGGGTATCCCAATCCTATCTGCATCGGGCTGATCAGTCTAGCAAGAAAAGGTTCGCTTGTTCTGATGCTTTCCTCTCCTTAAATGCCACTGTTAAAACTGTGGTTTACTATTGGATCTATTCATCTTCGTGTCCCTTATTGGATAGTTGCTACTAGGGGGAATGGATAAACTTTCATATGGTTGGGAAACTCAACTCGCACCTCCTTGGCTCCTTGCCATGTTTGATTAAGGCGGAATGGGCACTTTTTGTGTCATACTTTACTATGTTACATAAATTATATACCTATCAGTTGGTTTTCATGGTGGGAAGCCTTTATGAACCAACCAACCAGTAGTAATTTGGGACATCTATGGGTTTCTGGCTGAATTGCAATGATTCACTAACCTGAAAATGGTGGTTGTCATGCGGCCATTTGGGGATGATTCCTACATTCACTATCATTCCATCGACGTCAGGACGTGAGGTCATTATAAATCATCCATTATAATTCCTCCCCCCAAAGGATAGAAAAGTAAACTAAAATAGTGATGATTTACTTTTTTCTATCTTTTGGGGGATTGCCATAAAATCAACTTTGAGGATCACCCCTCTTAGCAAGTCGTTAGTAACTGAGGTTATAAACCATGTATAAATAGGATAACCCACGAAATGACGAAATGGGACTTCGTCACCAAGGGTTTTGCCCAGTTTCTAAGGAGGATGATCCTCCTCAAAGTGGGGGGCATCTATGCTTTATACGCGATATGACTGACTCTGTCTCTCTCTCTCTCTCTCTCCCTATATATATATATATATATTTATTTGTAATGGGGTTTATCAGTCAACTTATATAACTGGGGGCCCCAACTGGCCGCAGGTATGTCAATCTACCAAGACCCAACGACCAAGGAACGCTGACTCCAAAGATCCATCATCGGTGGCGCGCACGAACGCCTCGCGCGCGTCTTTCCGCAGGCGGTTCACCGACTCGTCCTGCGGAGAGATCCAGGGTGCAGTGGGGGCGGGGGTGAAGCAATGGCCATTTCAGGTTCCGATTTGTAGGAGGTACCTACCATTTTTACAGGGTCTATGTGGGGGGATATATATATATGTGTGTGTGTGTGCATGTATATATATATATATATATTCTATGTATATATATATATATTTGCCAAATATGACATTTTATGGTGCATGTACCTCAAAATTCCCATTGAATACATATATATATATATATACATGTGCAAATCTGGGATAGAATCGTGATTTCACCAACGGCAGTGGGGATTTAACATGATGTTGAAACCATGATTTTACATGATCTAAGCAACAATCATGGTAGCTCCCGGGAAATTTAGGCCCCCTAAGTTGGGATAAGTGGCGGAGGTACAAAGTGGGCCACACATATTTTTGAAAACAAACCGGTCTTCAACGGATTCAAACTAAAGCAGCGCAACTATTAGCATTGAACAACCAACAAAAATTGATCTACATTTGATTTCTGATAGGTACCTTGGTTTGACACGACGCTTCGAAGTTGGTTTTGATATGCTTTTACCCTCTGGCTATTTAACATAGCCATGGAAAATGGCTAATTTTGAATGATTTTCCCATTAAAACCTCCATTTGTAGGGAATTTTCTATGGCTATGTTAAATAACCACAGGGTATATGTTTTTCTAGATGCGCCATGGATCCCGGCCAAGGTCCTCTTTGCTCATAGCTACCCTCTGGTAATCAGCCACGGGGCAATTGGAAATCCCCTATAAATGGAGGTTTTAATGGGAAAATCCCCTAGAAATGGTGGATTTTCCATTGCCATGTTTGATTACCAAAGGGTAGAAGCCCATATTGTTTGCTTTCGTGTCCATTATCATAAACATATCTTGCTGAGATTCCATGACATCACCATGATATCATACAATTAATCTGGCTGAATTGGAGGAATTCACTAACCTGCGAATCGCCAAAATAAGGCCAGCTATGGGGATGATCCCCCATACAATTCCCATCATTCCAGTGATGTCACAATGAGCTTCTTCCAATTCATCCATTGCAAGTAACCCCCAAAAAGATAGAAAAGTAAACTGACATAGGGATGATTCATCATTCATCCATAATTGTGATTCTATGGGAATCATCATCCATACTTCATCCAATAAGTATCAATATGTATCCCGATCCCACTATATTGGATGATCAACTTATAAACTGGTAATATCATGTAATATCGATATTTAATCCAATCAATTTATATAAGTGTATATATAATACTGTACTATATATATGTATACATAGGCAATTCATCCAATCAACAAAACCCATAAAAAACCCACATGCTCCTCGAAGACTTGGGGCAGTTCTGAGGCCGCCGGAGCCGCCTGAGAGACCAACGAGACGCTGGTCACGGCATGAGAAATTCTCGCGGCAGGACCCAAAAAAAAAGAGAACAGTGGAATCATGTAGAATCCGATGGTAAACTATAGTGATTAAAAAAAACTGTTCTATCTTTTGGATGTTACTGTAGTCATTTTTTTGAACGGGATGTTGGATTGTAGTGTGATTATAACCATGTTTACAATGGGGATACCATTGCTCAGTCGCGCAGCCCAGCTCCGCCATTTTCAATGCTGTCAATCCGGATCTAAGCAAGGAAAAATGTTAGTAGTATAACATCACAAATACTTAGCATATTCTCATTGGATTGGTTAAAGGGAAAATCTACAGGAAACCATGGTGATTCCCATGAAATATAGAGGTTTCCGGTTTCAATTTTCCCTTAAGCCAATCCAGTGATAGTATGAACCAACCATTTCAATGGTATATTATGTGTTTATAATATGGGTTAATGGATGTTAATGGGATATTTGCAAAGGTGACCTCCCAGAATGATAAGGTGTCTCCTCGTGTATCCAAACATTTTTTTGGGGGTTCAGCTTTGGTGAATCTGGCTGGATCCCCATGACAGACGGCATGTCATGACATGACATGATCAAGAACAGCTGGTGGGGGATCAAGATCAGATTTATTGATATTTCTTGGAGGGTGTCTCAAACATCCCCAAAAGATTCCCAACGAAAGAACAAACATGGAGCCTTGAAGTATGGGCCATCCCGATTTGAACCGGTGGTTGTTTCAGGTGGAGCAATGATTCGCACCTTAGTCTTGATAAAACAAATCCAATGTTTACATATGTTTACAACCAATGATGAATTGAAAACTGCAAGACGAAGTGGCTAATCAATGACAATGCTCAAAAAGTAATGATCCTCCATCACTTGCTCCAGCGCCCCCTCAAAAAATAACACACCTTCCTACAGATTCCCCAAATGGGCAGTGCGCAAGACCCTCTGTCATTCCATTTAATCCTGGTTGGTTAGGGCAATTCCCAGCTCATGGATTGTGAATGTGATAATGATAGTGCCCAATTCATTTTGAATAGTAAAACATATAGTACAACCGCTTACTGTCAACCAACCATCATTTGTCAAGTATACAATCATCAGTAATATCAATCAATGGTCCATGGTCATTAGTCAATGGTCATCAATCAATTAGAATTCTTTCAACCCCATCTTCCCATATTCTTGTTGGTTAGAAAGTGTAGGTAAATACTTTCCGAGCCAATCATCAACCAACTGCTCAGGTCGGAGCCTCTTTGGTGCCGGCGGAGGCCTGGCTACCGTGGGAGCATGGGATTTGGCCCGGAAACAAACATGGTTGATATGTAACATCTGTGATATGTGTATTGTTCAAGTTTTTGCCAGGGAAACAAACACGGATCGCCTGTGATTCAATATGTGTTTCAATGGTTCGATTCAGGGGAAAATAGCGATTCACGTCGGCTCATGCAACCAGGACTGGCACAGTCAAATAGCTAGCCCTGCACACCCCCGTCCAGCAGTACCAAGGCTTTTGACATCGAACCCAGAAAAATAGGATTGTGGAATTCTATGTCTGCCCAGTAAACGAAAATTAGACGTGGAAAATACAGCATTGCTTGATCATTTTCCAGGAAAAAATGTCTTCCATATCATTTCATATCTATGTTAGTTTCCTGTAAGTTAACGACGCTTCAGGTACTACCAGCGCACCTTGTCCCAATCAGTGAGTTGTTTACCTTGGAATCCATGGACGTGGGGAGGGGCGGCCGCTCAAGAAACCCATCCATAGACTTTCTAAAATAAATGTCACCTAGCTGCCAACAGCAAAAAACAAAAAAAAAACAAAAGCCCACGATGCTTGCACGGTGATAGAAGAATTGCTCGCACAAAGAGCCGGTACTTTCTGGATTCTAGATGTTCAACATCACGTCCAGATATACATAATCATGCATATGTTTGTACATCTATGTGTGGGCATTTGCGTTTAAGATCAAACTGACCATATATGCAACACATGATGAAACTTGAGGTTGCTTGTATGCCCGGATCTCTTCAAATTTCCCTTAAGCTCAGCGACACAGAAAGGCCGTGGGGTCTGCAGGTTGTTCCTTCAACAAGGCCTGTGGTGCTGCGGCTGGCAATGTGTGGGCCAAGGAGAACACGAAAGGTACAGTATATGGTGACTTCGTGAAAATGGAAATGAGCAAGACAGGTGATTTGGACTCTATGATAAATATATGCATATATATATATATATTTATGCATACACATTGATATATGATGATATATGATATATGTGTTTCATTCTTGGTCTTCTCCGATGTTTTTGTTCCATCTCCAAGCCTTGACCGCCTCCGATAGCCTCTCCTGAGTCGTTGGCAGAGCCAAGCAAACATCTGGGCGTGGGTGTGGGTCAAGGTTGCAAGTGCCCATAATGTTTGTTGTTTTTGTTAGCATCAAGGAATCTCAAACCATCTCAGGGTGTCTCAAATTTTTGATCCCAACATTTCCACATTCTGCTTTCACATGCTCACCCATGCTAGATTCATCAGAAGCCTCCGATCTCAAGTGCCAACAAGTGGCTTCAATACTGTACTTCATGAGGTAGTCGCGAGCTTGAACCTTCAATGCCTTGCAGCGGTGTCCAGGGTCGGAGAATCAGAGGTGGTGATAGGTCCGAGGGAAATGAACAGTCCCGAGAGACCCGTTGAAAGTTTGGTACTACAAGGATCAAGAAGGTAAAAAATAATAATGTTGTGATGTTGAGATAGGCAGATTCTGAGGTTTTAGAAAAATAATAAAAAAGCAAAAAAAAAGCAAACAAAATGGAATTGAAAAAAGCAAAAAAAAAGCAGCNGTAAAAAATAATAATGTTGTGATGTTGAGAAAGGCAGATTCTGAGGTTTTAAAAAAAAAAAAAAAAAAAAAAAAAAAAAATGGAATTGAAAAAAACAAAAAAAAAAAACAACATTTTTTTAAATGAAAAACAAAAAGCAAAAAAATTGGTTTTTGTTTGGTGGAATTTTGATATAAAATTCCAAAAAAGAAAAAAAATGGGTTTTGGTTTGGTGGAATTTTGGCATCAAATTCAAAAGCGAAAAAAATGGGTTTTTATTTGGTGGAGGTTTGATTTCGCAACCAACATGTCATGCTTGGTGACAGCCAGGAGTAGCGGACGAGGTGCTCGTCACGGGCCCACCTGCAGAGCAGGCGCCACAAATGGAGTACTTTTGGAATTTCCGGAATTACTTTGAAGTAGCTCCAAAAGTGGCTCAAAAATTGGAAAAACGCAAAAAACCTCGAAAAAATGCAGAAAAAATTGGTAAAAAATTGGTAAAAAGTTGGTAAAAAATGGGTCAGAAATGGGAAAAAAATGGGTTTTAAATGGGTTTTGGGTTTCATGGGGCTGTCTTTTTACCCATTTTTTACCCAAAAGGTCTTCTACTTGGACAGAAAAATGGGTAGAAACTGGGTTCCAGAGGTGGCAATGGACTTACTGGAGTAGCATGATGTATGGACCCTATTGCTCATAGTTCCGGCGCTGAGTACCAGCTACCTCGGAAAAGCCGGAATTCATGTGATTTTGCGAAAAAAATGTTTTTTTTCAGAGTGGCACGAGAATAGTTGTGCCAGCACTAAAACCGTGCTCTTAAAGATATACCTGGACAAACTCGGGTTTTTCCTGCAGCTTGCCCCTTTGGTTACAGCACTTGCCTGTGGTTGCTTCCACCTGCACTGCGAAGGTTCAACTCATGTTCGCAGTGCATTTTTAGATGATGCAGAGGCTCAAGATTAAGAAACAAACAATATCCTATACCACTCTACTTGTGGACCAGCGGGAAAATCCACTTGTTGGACTGTGGCTTCTTGAGGAAAAAGCCCGAGAGGCTTGCGCGGGCTTGCGTTGTCAAAAACACCGTGAGGAAATAGCAGAATGGCAAGCAACATTTTCTGGCACAAACTTTTTGAAAGGAACCCAGCCAGATCCTCAGCGCCTGCTGCATGGTTGTGGTTTTTATGGCCTGCAATTTGCGCTGCCCATGTTTTTTGTCACCCTGGACCTTTGGTTTGAGAGTGCATCGGATTCTTCCACATTGCCTTGGTCGGCGTGCGTGGGGTGGCTGAATGAGACGCCTGAGGGGCTGATGGCGTCGGTCTGGTATCTACGTAACTCGTTGCGCCTAAATGTTCCCCACAAATGGACGCGACTCTTCCCAACGCAGATCTTGGGCGAGTGAGGGGCTTGGAAAGATGAAAAATCAGGGCCAGGACAGGCACGAGAATAGATCCTCTACCTGGTTGATAAGGGCCTCTTTAAGTTAAAGCCATCCCGGAGAAATTCCAGACCCGGACTTGGCACGAGAAAAGGCGGACTAAGCACGAGAAAACCCGGAGGGAGCACGAGAAAAAAGAACAAGAAANCAAGAAAAGCCGGAGTTGGCACAAGTATTCCCTCAAATCCAAAGCCTACGTTAGAAGCTGTTTTCCCTTTTTCGGGGCAGAAAATCTTGTTTTGGCAGGGGCCATGACACGGAAATCGCACAGTCACCTGTTGCGCAACGAATTGAATTGTTCAGGCGCGTTTATTTTGGGAATGCTGCTGGAAGACAGGCTTGGAGAGTGAGACTTACAAAGTGAACTTCTGAGGTGGCATTGTTTCAGCCTCCGCCGCCGTTGACCACACTTTTATCTGTAGCCTCTTTGTCCGAGCACGCCATGGAAGGCAACAAGCCGGCCAGCAGATCAGGCACCGTGATCCAATGTGATCCAGAGGGAGAAGAAGGATCAACCATGAGATGGAAGTCGGCAACCTGAGTGCCGGTGATATCCAGAAGCTCTTGGAGGAACATGCTTTATTCGCGTTTCGTTGCCAAGCAGTTAGAATGGGTTGGAAGCCCGCTGACTGGTTCATGTAAATTTGACGAGGGTTTTGTTCGCAAGGTCTCCAGATACAGCAGGCGTATGCGCGCGTGAATGACCATCCATCACACTTCTGCTGGATATATCACATCGCTGAGAGATTGCTTGCTGGGAGACACAGACAGCGCGAGTGAAGATGAATCAAATTCATGGTGAGCATGATGAGGGAAAATCAAGAAACAAAGCAGTGGCATGAGAATCCGCAACAAGCACGAGAAAACACACCAAAACCCGGAGAAACACAAGAATTTGTGGAAAACATTTNNCGAGAAAACACACCAAAACCCGGAGAAACACAAGAATTTGTGGAAAACATTTGTTTTTTGGAGTGGCCTAAGAATTTCTGTGTCCCTGATGGCGTTGGTTTGTACAATTGGTAGAAATTCTTTGTGTGCTAGCTGATGATTTTTTTCCTTCTTCATAGCAAACATGTCCGGCATGAATGATGTCATTTGCACACTTCCTTGGTTATTGCTTACATCTTAGAAGCATCCTCTTTCTGGAGATCTTGGGTCCGTTTACCTTTTGTGACGGTTCTTGAACCCCATACCATGTATATATGTATATAGACATACTGCAAGCATATATATCTTCTGTCAAATCATGCTGCAGAAATTGGAATGACGGATATAGCATCCATCTTATACTAAAATATGGATGCATCCAGACCGTGCCAGAAGCCGCTGCAGGGATATGGCGAGAAGATGCTTCATCACGGAGAAATCTTTTGGCTCAGGCCGGCTCCTAGGTGACATTCGATCGTCTTTGTGCTCTTGTAGAAGCAATGGCTGCTGTGCCTGCTGCCGCCGTGGACACCAAGGCTGCAGAGAAGGTGTGCAAGCTCTGCAATCGACAGGTGCCGGAGGCAGAGGGTCGACAGCATGGAAAGGCGTTCCGGTGCTTGCCATGCGCAACCATCGAACGCTCCATGCATCGAAACCTGGGCACGACCGCTGAGCTTGGAACGTGGTCGAATGCTGAGTGCCATGCCTTTTTCAGAAAGCTGCAAGAAGAAAAGACGGAGCACGGAGGCCTGCAGTGGGCTACAATTCGTGCGGTTCTGAAGCGGCAGATGACGGAACGTAAGATCTCGAGCTTTGCGGCAACGACGGAAGTCACACCGCTTCCTCTGTCGGTGCTGCTGGCTCAAGGCTGGGAAAAAACTGTGGTGGAGCGCTTCGAAAAAGAAGACAGCGAGACGTACGGCGTCCCTGTCTATAAAGTGCCCATCACAAAATTCAGCTGGAAGGACATGTTCGAAAGCGTAGAAGAAAAGCTGCTGCAGCAGGAAAAGGATGCGACGCAGCGCCGATCTGGCAAGAAGAACAAGGATGAGACTTTGGATGTCCCAGAGAATGACAAGACGTCGGACAAGACGTCTGCCAAGGAGAAGGCGAATGAGAGAAAGGAGCAGCAAGAGTTGCGTAAGCGTACGACGCACAACGCAAAGGTGGCGGCCCACGCGGCCAAAGCCATGGGACCTCTTGCCACGGCAGAAAGCTCTTTGACCAAGCTGCTGGCCAAGGTGGAAGGCAAGGAGGGAATCGATGAGACTGCGAAGAAATTTTGCCAAGACAAGTTGCAGGAGGTCACGGCCTGGAACAAGGATTGCCGAGCGGCCGTGAACTTGCAAGAGAAGAACAAGGCGCTGCCGACCGAGGAGGTGCAGCCACGCTTGGACGATTTGCCTTTCGAGGGCTCTGACCTACGGGCCACCCTGAAGCAAATCGGTGAAGGTCAGAAAGCTTTGCGGGCGAGCATGCCCAAGCAGGCAGCTGCGCCTAAGAAGCGAGCGGCAGCCAGCGAGACCGCTACGGGCGAAGCTGGTGCTGACGCAGTGAAGGCCGAAGAGCCACCAAAGCGACGACGAGCCAAAACAGCAGCCTAAGCGGCTGCAAAAAGATCTCTACGGGAGATTCGAGGTGGCGGCAAGACATGTGGGGTCATGTCAAAACGACATAGCTGCCTGTACGTGCAGTTGAATTGTCAACTGGCGCGAAAATACTTTGCGGCCGCTTGGGAAAGTCGATTGAGGTTGTTTGACCACATGTCGCATGAGAAACAATTGTGTATACTTGTATAAATAAAAAAATGTGTACACACGCATGTTTGTTTCTATGTATGTTATAGTATAATCTGAGTTTCTCTGTGGATCTGGCCGTGTGGTGAACACGTAATGGTGCATTTTTTTTCAAAATAGTCAGGGATGACAAAGACATAAGCATTCATGCACTCACCGCTGTATAGGCTCAAGGAGGGTTTCATTAGATGGCAACCAAAAAAAGGAAACTGAATGCAGACGATGATGCACTCAAGCAATTCCAAGCTTTGAGGCAGTTGCCAAAATTGAATCAATCGGATTGCCGTGATGTGATTCGACTGCTGCGAGACGATGATGTGGGAAAAAGAACAGGGACTAGAGAACAGCATGCGTATCCAAATGCTGCTAAGTTGGTATGCCGGCTATGGTCGGGTGCCAACAAAACGGTTGCTGTGCATGTCAATCGTCTGCCGGAGTTGCTGCAAGCAAAGGTGGAGGCGTGTCCGCTATATGCGCGCTTGCTTTCAGATGCTTGGGAAAGGCATCGAGGAGAGCTTACCCTGGTTGTTTTCAGCGACGACGCAACTCCAGGGAATATCTTGGCACCTCGCCAGCCGAAGAAGTCTTGCATGATTTATGCAAGTTTCTTGGAATTGTCAGTGCTCTTCCAAGATTCATGCTGGCTTCCACTCAGCAACATCAGAGCGAATGAAATCACAGAGCAAAACTACTCCCACGCGGAGTATTTGCGGTGTGTGCTTGAGTTTGTGTACGACACAGCTCAACATGGTATGGCCATCACACTGCGAGGAGGTCCTTCTCTGCTGTGGATCCGGAAAGTGATTATCTTAGGTGATCACGAAGGCCTGCGGGCATTTGCCGGGTGCAAGGGTGCTGCAGGCCTGAAGCCATGCTGGCGCTGTGTGAACGTCATATCAGGCGCTCGCGCCTTGCCGCCAGATCATGTTCATCTTGGAAATGCTGATACGTCACTATGGCGTACGCAAACCGATGACGGATTGAAGGCAGTGGTGACGCACCTACGAGGTTGCGGCACAAAGAAGGCGTTGCAGGAGGCGGAAAAATACTTGGGCTGGTGTCTGTCAAGCATGGAGAAAGGAGTCTTGTGTTCGGAGACGTTGAATACGTGGATATCTCTGGACTCGCTCTATGTTGATAGCATGCACCAATTTTACAGCAATGGATTAGTGAATCAAGATCTTGGTCTGTGGTACACCATGTTCAAACACTGTGGTTTCAGCTTTGCACTCCTTCAAAGATGGGCATGCATTGGATGGAAATCCTTGACCGACGGTCCGAGTCCCAAAGCATGCATACATGAAAAACTATTCAAGGAGGAATGCGATTTCCGAGGGGATGCCGACACTACATTGCAAACGCTTCCTCTCATTGCTAGCTTCTCTAAGGAGATGCTGGCAGACCATGTAGCTATGCAGCCCGCTAACCAAGCGTTATGGGCATTGCATGAGCTCACACAACTTGTGCAAATTACCAAGCTTTTTCCAGAGAAAGCTGATCAATTGACAAAAAAAATTCAAAACTACAAAGGAAAGTGGGACCTCGCCTACGCGGCGATCGCAGGAGCACGACCCAAATTTCATTGGTCCCTTCACCTCCAGAGCCAAATTCAAAAATGGAAGAAACACATCGATTGCTTTGTGGGGGAGCGCAAACATCGAGTGTTTAAATCTCTGGCTGCACCGCGCCTGTCTCAATTGAGCTGCTTCAGTCGAAGCACCCTCTTGCAACTCACTGAGGCCGAACTGGCGAAAATTCATCTCGAAGATGAATATGATGGGCGCCTCCTTGGACAAGCCACGTCCGACGTGGTTCTTGCCAAGGAGCTTGGCATCTCGACTGATGTTGCCTTTGCAAGAGGCATACAGATCCGGTGTGTAGAGTACCCACGCGGTGCCTTCCTCCAGATGTCTGCCACGCGCAGCATTGAGATTCTGTATAGGCCTCTTGCATCAAGGAGCTCTATCAGTCGTGGCGCAGCCCTTGCAACCGTACGTCGCACGCAAGGGCATTGAAAAGTGGGTACGTCTCACGGGGAGACAGATCCTTCCGGCAGTCCAGCTGCTGCAGAAGGTGCCCATGCGGCTGGCGCGGGAAGATCAAAACGGTCTTTGGCTCCTCCGCTAACTGCCCGAGCGCGCGTACGATGCAAAAAACGCCCACATTCAGAGCTGGGATGGGAAAAAAAAACCACAAGATCTGAAAAAACATATCTGACACCTAAAAGTACAAAAAAACAACTAAAACACTTAGCTCACTTAGCGCTCACTTAGCGATCACTTAGCAAGCCTCAAAACGTATCAAAACCTAAGTGACAGCTAAGTGCCTGCTAAGTGACNCTAAAACACTTAGCTCACTTAGCGCTCACTTAGCGATCACTTAGCAAGCCTCAAAACGTATCAAAACCTAAGTGACAGCTAAGTGCCTGCTAAGTGACCCAAGTGCCCCGGTGATCCCAAAGTAACCACTTTCACTGGGAACAACCGATGCGATCACACATGTTTCGGGTACCATACATGCAAGAAATCCGACAAAAGCTTTTGGCCAGAGATGTTGACCNGTAACCACTTTCACTGGGAACAACCGATGCGATCACACATGTTTCGGGTACCATACATGCAAGAAATCCGACAAAAGCTTTTGGCCAGAGATGTTGACCTGTGTACCGCTGGGGACTTACGGGATCCTGACACCCAAAAACACATGCAGAAGGGACTCACAATCATGACTAGCTCACCAAGCTTGTATCGTGATCTTGAAGGCCTTCGTTGTCAGGGAAACCATGAGCACCAGCAAATCGCAGGTTCTTGCAATGTCCAAGGAACGACCATGTTGAGATCTGTGTTCACCGAAAATTATCCCAGAAAGTTTGCCCGCAGAGTAGCCAAGAGCCTGTGCAAGGTGCATGTGCCACGTGAATCACCGTATCTCCTACAAGAGGAGAAATGCCTATGGTCTTGGACGCTTGCCAATGACACCGAAAGGGCGACCAAGAGACCAAAACTGAGTCCTCAGGCAAGATTGAAGATCAGCCGTGCACGAGAAATTGAGCNGGTCTTGGACGCTTGCCAATGACACCGAAAGGGCGACCAAGAGACCAAAACTGAGTCCTCAGGCAAGATTGAAGATCAGCCGTGCACGAGAAATTGAGCCATTGCCCTGGGGAAAACGCCTCAAGTGTTCCACCAAGACTACACCCCAAGATACCCATGCACAGTGGCAGGAAATCTTTGACCATGTTCAAAACACTGCACCCCGTGTTGGAAAGATAACATTGAATGATCCTCAAGTGATGTCCAAAATTCAAAGCCTCATGGAAGACAAAGTGATCCAACGCATCATCATTTGTCGGGGAACGAACCGTACCATAGCACCACCTCGTGACTTGGAAAAGGGAGAGGCACCATGGAGGCGAAGTATTTTTATTGAACGATCTTCCGGTAAGATCAAAGCTGACGAAAGTTGGGAATTTTGGGAAACCTTGTCTCAGAGACAATTGATTCGTTCCTCACATCCGTGTCGGCTCAATATGACAATCTTTGCCTGCAATCCTTCGATCTCGAGCGCATCGCAAGAGTCTCGGATAGATTCGAACAATGTGCCCCTTGCATCCAAGTCACAGGAAGAACAACCTGTGGACATCCCCGCAGAGGAAGAGACGAAGCTCCCTTCTAGTTCCGCTGATAGCAGTCCTAATCTTAGTGTTCCATTGACTGAATCCCAGCAAGCGGATCTGGAACATCCTTCTCAATCCAGCCACTTTAGGAGCCTGCCAAAAGAAGAACAACAAGCACTCATCCGTGCACACAAAAATCTGGGCCACCCACATGCTGAAAAGTTCAGTAGCATCATCCGCCAGCAGGGATTCCGACCAGAAGTGGCCAGAGCAGCATTAGAGATGAAGTGTTCTGTGTGTCAGTCTCAAAAGGCACCAAAAGCCGGACAACCTGGAAACTTGAGGGACGAGTTGGACTTCAATGATCGTGTTCATACCGATGGATTCACATGGATCAATTCACAGGGCAAGGGTTTTCATGTGTATCATTTTGTGGACAGTGCCACAAGCTTTCAGGTAGCCAGTATTGCACCATCCCGTGCGGCCNGACCCCCCATGAGTTGGTAATAGATGCAGGAACCGAACTGAACTCCGAAGAAATTTCCAACTTTGTGCAAGCCCATAATATCCATTTGTCCACAATCAGCACCGAAGCCCATTTCCAAAATGGTAAAGCTGAACGTCATGGATCAATCCTTCAAAGTATGCTCACCAAGTATGAAAAGGAACATCCCATCCATACCTATCAAGACCTCAAACAGGGATTGTGGTGGTGTGTCCAAGCCAAAAATGCATACAGCATCCGTAAGGGATATGCCCCAGAAATCCTAGTACTGGGAAAACAAACTAGGCTGCCAGGATCCGTTTGCAGTGATGAACTTTTGCCTGCCCACATGCTTGCCGATTCCCAGTCGGCCCAGGGTGTGCAATTTCGAATGCAATTGGCCCGAAGGGAGAGCGCAAGAAAAGCATTTGTCCAGACGGACCATGATGCCGCATTGCGTCGTTCCATGCTACGTAAGTCTCATGGAAATTCCCCCCAATATTCACCAGGCGAATGGGTCATGGTGTGGAGACAAGGTAAGGGAGCATATCCTAGTCAGTGGACTGGTCCTATGAAAGTGGTAGTCCATGAGAATTCCCAGACAATCTGGACGACAATGGCATCAAAGCTCTTCAGAGCTGCTCCAGAACACGTGCGCCCTGTATCCGCAATGGAGGCCAAAGGAATCACCATTTTGCCACATGAACCTTCAGTATCCACTATTGCTCAACAACTTCCCAGACAATTCCAAGATCATGCACAAGTGTCACCTGTGAATAGTCCCATCCCTGATGTAACCTTACCAGCACCAGTAACCCCTGTAAACCATAATCCTCCCACAAATAATCCACCACCACAGAATCCAGGAACATCTCAAGATCAAGTAACAGATGATCACTCTGAAGCACAACCAGACACAGAACCAGAAGTCCCTGGGAGCCATAACTCCCCTGCTGGAAACCAACAGATGCCACCGATTCCTGCCACAGTGTTGAATCCTGAACAGGATATGATCCGTGAGCATGAAGCTCAACACACGCCTCTACCTGCCGATGCGACAGATGATGATCTCATC